>JAODAL010013183.1:0-92304 GCA_025379985.1 Phyllomedusa bahiana
CCAAAATGTAACTTTTTGTTTTGCAGAACTTATAATAATAGCTTTATGAGTCATAAAATCTTACAGGATGAATCTTTAACACGGGAAGGGCTCTGTTATCTTAACTTTAATCTAAGCTTATGTTTTATTTAGAAATTGCATGTATTGTTGGTCTTGTTATTCTTATTTACTGCAATACTCTGGATTTTCATCTCCCTGAATTACAAATTGTGCTACACCAGGTAGCACAATTTTAAATTCTGCAAAGGATAAATGAAATACTTGTCTGGCAACAGCCGGTTCCTAGCACTACTAAGTATCACAGTGGAATAGTGGGTGCTACAATTTACTAGGATTTATTATAATTTATCAATGAGGAGCCATAAATGAGCACTGCAGTCATTATTAATTTGTAAAATAAAAACAGGACACAGATTTACTTTCCATGCTGGGAAAAAAATTGTATTCATGAAAACATTGCTTTTATTTTCACATTTGCACATATTATATTGAATTCATTTTGTAATACCTTTTAAAAACAACTGTTTTAAAGTGTCCTCCTTAGATTTTTAGTTCCAGGCTATATCAGACACAGTGGAACACATGTATTATAGCAATTTCACATGAATTTTGGCACAATGTGGTTTTAAGCATACACAGCAGTATTTTGCCAAAAAATTTTGCCCAAAGCCTGTGAAATTGCCATAATAAATGTGCCCCACGTGTCTAAGAGCATAAACTAAAAATCTAAAGGAGGACCCTTTAAAACTTTTGTATGAATAATAATGTTTAGATTCAAACAGGGTTCCATAAGACTGTGCAGCACGAGAAAAAACAAAGGAAGTTACATCAAATATTTGTACACACCAATAATTAGAGATGGGCGAATTTCTCAAAAATTCGGTTCGGTCACTTCGCCGAATTTCCCGACAAAAAAAAAATTTTCGGTCCGAATTACTTCGGGACGAACGCGTTAAAAAACAACTATTTCAGGCTGCACAGAGCCTGCAGGGGGCGGAGAACGTTGTGCCATCTTAAAATATGAAAGGGGGATTTTTGGGTTTGGCCCTTATACAATGTTGTTTTTTAGTATGAACGCAGAGACTGCCCGCCGCTCTAAACGCTTCACTAAAAATTTCCCTGGGCACCAAAAAACTAAGTGGGAATGTAGCCTATAAAGTCAATTTTCCAGCGAAAGCTGGAAAAAAAAAGCTGGTCCAGGTGGCAACATTTGGACAAAGTGTGGGGGTGACGGCGGCAGCCACAGCAGCATGAGGTCATACAGTGGCACAATGACATTCTGGAGGGGGCAAAACAGTAATACACAGATGGCACAATGAAAAAAGGTGGAGGTTACGGAAGCAGCCACAGCAGCACATGAGATCAGACAGTGACACAATGACATTCTGGAGGGGGCAAAAACAGAAAGGCCACAAGTGGCACAATGACAAGTTAGGGCACGCAGCAGCAGCTGAAGTCAGACAGTGGCACAATGACACAGTGTGGGGGGTCACGGCAGCAGCACATGAGGGCAGACTGGCACAATGACATTTTGGAGTGGCAAAACATAATAGGCCACAGGTGGCACAATGACACAGTGGGGAGGTCACGGCAGCAGCAGCATAGGGCAGTCAGTGGGACAATGACAATCGGAGGTGGGGAAAAAAAAGGGGGTAGGCCCCCAGAGTGGCACAATGACACAGTGTGGGGGTCACGGCAGCACACATGAGGTCGGGCAGTGGGGACAATGACATTGGGTATTGGCAAAAACAGAGTAGGCCACAGATGGCACAATGACACAGTGTGGGAATCACGGGAGAAGCAGCAAAGGTCAGACATTGGCACAATACAATTCTGGAGGTGGCAAAACATAATAGGCACAGAGTGGGACAATGAAAAAGGTGGAGGTTACGGGGGAGCAGCCCAACACAGCTGAGGTCAACAGTGACACAATGACCCTTCTGGAGGGGCAAAAAAAAGGAGAAGGCCCCAGAGTGGCACAAAGGGGCCCCCAGGTGGAGGGGACGGCAGCAGCAGCAAAGAAAATCAACAGTGGCACAATGGAAACAGGGGTGGAGGCACCCCCGGCAAACAGCCCAAAAAGCGGGCAGACAGTGGGACAATGACATTCTGGAGGTGGCAAAAAAGTAAAAAGACCACAGAGGGGGCACAATGAAAACAGGTTTGGGGGTTTTCCCCGGGAGCAAACCATGAGGATTTCCCCTCAGTTTGGGAAAAATGACATTCCTTGGGGGGGGGCAAAAAAAGGAGTAAACCAAAGAGTGGCACAATGGGCAAAAATGGGAGGTTTACGGCCAAGGGAAACAGCATGAGGTCAGGCAGGCACAAAGACATTTTTGGGGGTTTTCAAAAACAGGGGTAGGGGCCCCAGATGGGGACAATGACAAAAGTGTGGAAGTCAGGCGAAAACAGCATGAGGTCAGGGCAGTGGCACAATGACATTTTGGGGGTTTGGGAAAAAAAAGTAATAGGCCCACAGAGTGGCACAATGACGCAGGTGGAGGTTAGGCAGCAGCCACAGCAAGCAAACCAAAAAGGTCAAACAGTGGCACAATGACATTTCCCCCGGGGGTGGCCCAAAAAAAGGATAGGCCCCAGAGGGGTCCAAAAATTTTTTACAGAGAAATGGAGGTTTACGGCGGCCGGAGCAACAGCATGAGGTCAAAAAGAAGGGCACAATGACACAGTGTGGGTGTCAAAGGCACGAGCAACAGCAGCATGGAAATCAAAAAAGTGGCACAATGACGGAGTGTGGAGGTTAAGGGTGCCAATAACAGCCCCCGGTAAAAATGGTTTTGGGGGTCAGAAAGGGGAAATGTCAACAGATGTGGGGGCATCCCGGCCCGGGGGGTGGCATCAAAAGTGGCTGAGGGGAGGTAGTTTTAAATCCCAAATCCCTTTCACACAGTTTTGGGGGAGGCTTTATGGGTGAAGTAGTCTGACCCTAAGGCATTGGTGTGTGGAAATCCCCCGAAACCACCCTTAATTTATCTTTACCCAAAAGGTTTAAACCCTTCCAAATTTCCCATGGACAAGCGGGTTTTTTCCTTCGGGGTAAAGATGGCCCCCGGGGCCGGGACTGAACCCCAAACCCCCCTGATCCACAATACTGGCTGGGCAGGACACTTCCCACTGCAAACTTTGGCAAATTACGGCCCCCACATCCATTTTGGCTGCCCCGCAGCCAAAAGGAAACTTCCCAACTGGGGTGGGGAGAGGTTTCTGTCCAAGTAGGCCACCCCCCTGTTGGTTTAGGGACTGCTTCAAAGGGCCCTGCTGCTGGGGTTTTGCTTGGGGGACTGCCCTCCTTACCAAAGGGGAGTTAAGGAACCGCTTTATCAGTGATTTCCCGACTTAGGTTGCTGGGGTTTTTATGGAGCTGGTAAAGGGTCCTAACCCCCCCCCCCCCCCTCACCCCTTTCCCCCCCAGGGCCCGGCAGTATACTGACGCTTTAGGGAACCCCCCCCCTCCCGACCCGTCAGAGGGGGGGAAAGGGTGCCGCAACAATTTGGCCCGCGGCCAACTGCTACGGGGGAATTTCCCTATAAATATTTGAGTTTTTCCTCCCTCTCATAGCTGGGGGAAAAAAGGGCCCCATTTGGACCGGGAGTGAGGGGCCAAAAAGGGTGGAGAGCCCAAAAATCATCCCCCCTGCCGGATGCTTTACTATTCGGCTGCACTAGCCAGGCAAATCAGCATGCTTCGGGGCCCATCTGCACAAGGACTCCGAGGGGCCCCCGCCTCCAAAATCCACTGTAAAACGCCCGTTTCTTGGGGGGTCATCTGCCTCGTCTTCCTCATCTCCACTACCTCCTCCAAACCCGCTCCCTTTTTTTCCCCCTCTCTTTGTCACCTGGATAAAAAAACCACTATTTTAAAAAGACAATGCTTTCTCTCCAATGTCCCCCCTCCCCCTCCATTTTAGTCCCCACCGGACCCCCATAAAGGCTGCGGAAAATGTTTGCCAACCCCCCGTTTCCCCCGCCCAAACCCGATTTTTCAAGCATTTTGTTCCAGACTTTAAGCAGTTAATGACGTTATTCAACCCGTATCCCCGGGGATTGACAAAAAACCCCCTGGGGGCCTCGAAAAGGCCCCAACAAAAGCAGGGGTCCCCGCATTACTGCCACTGGCTGACATCAAAGTTACACGGGGGGTGGGGTAAAGCCTGGAAACATCCAAAAAAAACGTTTAATGGCCCTTTTTCTGGTTTAAACTTCCGGGCCAACACGTGCCCGGCCCGGAATTCCAACGGGGGGAAAAAATCGCAATTTAGAGTGGGTTTTGGGGGGGGGCCCTTCGCCGCTGCAAATTTGAGGAGGGGGTTCCGGCTTTGTAGGGAAAGGAAAGAAGTGCATTTTTCACAAATTTCCTGGGCCTTTTTTCCCGAATCTTTTTGAAGATCGGTGGAAGACTCAGAACCCTTTTTCACAACCAGATTGGAAAAACAGTGCCATGCCAGGGCGCATGGAAACCCTTCCCCCCTCGTGCAGCGCGGACCCCATGTTTCCTTCCCATTGTCCCTCCCTAAAAGATTTCTTGCCCGCCCTGATGCGGAGCAAAATTCCCCCCCTGGGGGACTTTTGTTTGCCGATTGGGAAACCCCGGGGGTAGAACTGCGTGACACCCCTCGCCCTAAAACATGTGGTAAAGAAAGGAGCAGTGCTTGTGGAGGCTTGAGATGGTTTGGGGAGGGAGGGGGAAAACGGACATTGGCGCAGGGGCCCCCAGGTTTTGACCCCGTGGAAAGGGGAAACGGGGTCTCCTGTCCAAGTTGGGTTTGGGGTGCCTTGGGGAGGAAGCACAATTTACCCAAAAAGGGGCCCTAAAAAGGGCATGTACGGCCCCCGACCGTAGTTACAAAACTCCGGACGTCCCCGGGGTGGCCCTTTTCACCCTTTGGAAAAAAAAAAAACCGATAATTTAAAGGAAATGGGCCCACTTTCTGTTCAAACATAAAAATGAATGCTGGGACCCGCCTTTTTGAAAAAAATTTTCGGTTTGGGAAGGTCTTTTCTCGGCTCGGCCCCAAAACCAAATTTGTTCTCTGAAAGGGCAGAGCCACCATTTGGAAAGGGAGGGACTGCAGTACCAACCCAAAATTGGGCAGGGGCAACGGTCACTGCTGCACCTTAGGGATGTTTTTTGGGCGCATACTGTTGTCCTCTTTTCATTCGCCCGGGTGAAAAGACTGCTGGCCCATGAAAGCGAGGACAGGAGCATCGGGCCGGAATAAAGTCAAAAAAGAAACAGGGCCCCTTCTTTCAAAGGGGGTGGAGCCTTGAATGGCCTTTTCAAAGGGATGGGGTGCCCCCTGGGGCCGCTGCTTGGGTGCTTCTGCGGCGGCAGGGGGGGACCACCACATCGAGCCACATTTTCCCCCCAGGGTGCCGGGGTGCATTTTTTGACACAGGGGCCGTGGTTTCCAAGTTAGCTCCCTGGCCACGCTTCCCTTTTTGCCCACAGGGTTTTTACAAAATACCCATATTCTTCTCCTCCGGGTTTTTAGCAAAAGAACTGGGCCCCACCGCCGAGTAGCTTTTTTTTTAAAAACCAACCCCTCCGCACGATTTACCACCCACCCCGGGCTGCCCCCCGCTGGAAACCCCTGTGCCGCACTTTCCCTTTGGGCCCCGAAACGGGTTTTAAAAACCCCCTGGCCGGGTTTTGGCTCCCACCTCACAAAAGCCACTAAAACCCCGCTGACTTTACGGGCCCAAAAAACCCCCCCGCTGGCTTTCGCCGCTGCCTGACCCCGCAAGCTACGGCCCTCTTCTCCAGACAAAGATGAAGCCCTTGCCTTTTACCCGGCCCCAATTTTCGGTCCCGGCTCATCAAATCATTTGTGTTCATCGTCACTGCTGCCCCATCACCCCGGTCTTGGTATGCAGAGGCTTACCCCCTCACAACTTACCCCCCATGCCACTCCCAACCATCTATATTTGCCCGCCTACTACAAGAACAGGGGATATTTTTCCCCCATTTCTTCCCTTGGGCCCAAATACCCGCCCGACTCCCTCCTAAATTGGGTTTAACCCCCCCGGGTATATAGGGGCGCGAGCCCAACCACATATTTAATCTCCAGAAGGGGAAAAAACCCTGGGGAACAAAAGGCGGGATTTAAAGGGCAGGTGGGGGGGCCACGGAAACCCCCTCTTCAAGGGCCCTGCCAAATTTTGGGTTTTTGTCTGAAAGTTCCCCCCAACACTTGGGGGGGGTTTGTCATGATGTCACTTCCGGGGGGAAAGGGGGATGACCTAGCAACCAAACAAGAACCCTTGGTTTGCTATCAGTACAACGCCCCTAGATGCCACGGGAGTTTTTGGTCCACCGAGTGAAACCCCCTCGATGGGCCCCCTTGCTGTTTCTTTGGGACCTGGGCCTGCCCCGGAAAGTTTTTTGGGCCCCTTTCCACTCGCAGGGGAAGAGCCCCAACCCCTCTTTTCCCGACATAAATGTTTGTTCTTAAAAAATTTTCAAAACACTGTTTTTATGAAAATATCCCGTAATTGAAAAATACAAAACCCTGTATTTGGGCTTTCCCAAAAGAACCCATAAAAAGGGTTGGGTTAACCCTTGGTATAAATTGGCCGCCCACAAATGGGGGGAAAAAATGGGGGCTTTTATGTGCCCGTTTAAAAACTCAGGTATTTTACTAATATAAAAACACAAACAGGCTTTTAATTTAACCCTTTTGGATTTTGAATTTTTGGGAAAAGAATTTTTTTTTCTGTGGGGGTTGAAAAACAAAGGTTTTTTTTTACTGGGGTAAAAACTGCAGAAAAATACTTTGTTTTAAACCCTTGGAAGTAAAATTTCGCAAAAAAAAATTGAGCAAACCCAAAAAAATACCAGCTTTTTTTAGCGTGTTACCCAATGGCGGGGTATTTTAAAAGCTTTTAACAGCAAGAGGAAAACTTTTAATTAACCTTTTCCTTGTGAATTATCTACAGGAAAAATTATTTTTTGCCAGTGGGAAAAAACAAGGGTTTTTTTTTAGTTTACCACAGCAAACAAACAACCCTTAATTAACCCCTTTAATGGGAAAATTGCCCCAAAAAAATTGGGGAAACCAAAAAAATACGAGCTTTTTAAACGTTTACAATGGCGTGGGATTTTACCCACACAACAAAAGAAAACTTTAATTTAACCTTTTGCTTGTAAAATTTTGCTACGAAAAAATTTTCCCTTTTTTCCGGTTTAAAAAGACGATTTAATTTTTGGGGCACCCAAAAACAAACAGAACAACGCCTTAAAATTTAAAACCCCTGGATTTAAATTTTCGCAAAAGAATTGAGCAGCCAAAAATTTAAG
The DNA here is from genome assembly GCA_025379985.1 of Phyllomedusa bahiana. Classification (NCBI taxonomy): domain Eukaryota; kingdom Metazoa; phylum Chordata; class Amphibia; order Anura; family Hylidae; genus Phyllomedusa; species Phyllomedusa bahiana. Next base: position 7,316 of record JAODAL010013183.1, read on the forward strand.
TGTTATTTGTATTGTAAAAACGCTGTTTCTTTAAATGAATACAACAGGAACAGGCTTGGATCACCCTTGGATATTCAATGTGCTGTGAGCAGATAGCATTAAAATGTATATGCAGCTGCACTGGACGCACACTGGACTTCAGATCCAATACCCCACAAAATCAGAAATAGAACGTTAAGAGAAGCAGTCTCTGAGACAAGCTGAGACACCCTCCAAAAATCGCTGTATAAAAATGAGTTCTTTAGTATCAGCTATCATAAGCAGCCGCGGCAGCACCTTCCCTAATCAGTACAGTGAGAGCGGTATGAGCTCCCAGCGTCGCGCCCGGACTTATATAGTGCGGTGACGTCACAGAATCCCGCCGGTCTCTGATTGGCTTCATCTCTGCATATGTCATGCAGGCTATGCCCTTCTTCCTCCCAGAGTTCTTTGCCCCATGTAACGGCATGTGCTCGCAGCCATTTTATCAATCAAAAGCACACTTCATTCACCCGAAGTACCCCAAACTTCGACTTCGTTCCGAACCGAAATTTTCCTGATATTCTAAATGAATTCCACTTCGTTAGAATCAATTCGCCCATCTCTACCAATAATGCATTAATAGAAATTGATTTTATTGAGTAAAAGGACAAAAACGAGTAAAAAATATTAAAAAGGGTAACACAACCAATTAGAATGACCAAAGCGTTGATTAACAACAATTGAATGCAGCTGAAAATTAAATAAATATTCAAATACCTTTGCCTACAGGATTGCTACCCATGCAAAAAAAAAAAAAAATGTAGGGGCAAAGAAAAAAAAAAAGACAAAGTTCAAAATAAGTCTTTTTAATTCATAAACGCCCTGCCAAATATATATATATTCAGCTGGAAAAATAGTAGGCACAAACAGGTTTTTGGATGTAAAAATAAGCAAGGTTTTATTTTACAATGGCAAAAAGAACACCAAACAGGAAAACATAATATCCCCAGCAGGAGGCTTCATAGCAGCGGGTTAATGTTCCTAAACAAACAAGCAAACAGAAAAAAAAAAAACATATGGCTTAACTCTAGCTAGGTAGGCATAAAGTCCGTATACAACTGTGTAGTGTCAGTCAATTTCAGGTGCAGAGTAGGCAGTCTGTGTCCCAGAGCTTCTCTCTCACAGCAGCACACTGTGGATGGCCATGGCAAGCAAAATCCTCAGGTTTCCTCTCCTCATCTGATGTCTGAGAGCAGCAGGCTTTAAAAGCTTCAAGAGGTCCAGCAAAACCCGGACCAGACTATGGGAACGGCCTCATACCCTCGCTACCGCCAACTTGGATAAAGAGCCCATTTAAGTTGCATAGCAGCTACATTAACTATATGTACACCAGTAACCTACCATCACTGACTAAAAAATGCTCTTTTCCCCCACCAAACTTCTGGACATACATTGCATTTCCCCTTCTGCCATCCAGCTAGATGCACAAGCCGGGATGTACTGCTGGATCGGTCACCTGGAAAATCCATATGGATACAGCAATCTGCCTGGTACGTATCTGCTTTCCATAATCTTACCTGCTAGCTGCCTACTTATTCCCCCCTCTGCCCAAGGTCAAGGGATTGGGCACTTGAACACATTAGACAGTTAATCCTTGACAGGACATCTGGATTTACATGCTGTTTTCCTACCTTATGCTCTAATACAAAATCTAGTAATATGAGGAACCATCTTGTCACCCTTGCATTATTACTTTTATTCCTGTACATCCACTGTAGGGGGGCATGATCGGACACCAACCGGAACTTTCTACCAGCCAGGCAGTAACTCAATCCCCGTGGTGCCCCACGTACTTGTGGGAAATGTTTTCTGGGAACCCCACAAAAAGCCTCTGAAAGGGAAATTTTTGTTTAAACCAGTCCCAAACCAGCGGGTTTTCTAGCTTTTTGGGGGTTTCCCCAAGGGGCAGCCAGAAATTAAATTTCTCTCGAGGAACCCCCACTAACCCCTTGTGGTCAATAACAATATGGTAAATGATGGCCGACGGACTCAGAGTTTCAAGCTGTGGCCATTTACGCACCAGCAGGTCAAACAGCTAGGAGCATGGCGGCTTCTGTTTTTCAAAGCACTAGTAATGGACTCTGCGAGCCTGCACCACTAAGGCGACTCCCAGGTGGGCCATAATCTCAGCCTTAAAGAGGTATAGTCCATGGCTTATTCTGCAGTTAGATCAAAATAGGCTTTTGGTGGTTCATCAATCATGAAAGGGGAAAAAAAACCACAAAAAATACTTGCCTAACTGGGGGGGACCTGTAATACCTGCAAAATGAGAGCCCCAATTAATATTTGTACCTGCCAAACCCGAGGGGACTTATATTTACCCTTCCTGTTGGGGGGAAATTATATACCCGCCAAAACAAAGGGGACCCAAAACCCTTTGCCTTCCTAAAGGGGATCTTTTTATACCTCCCCAAATGAGGGGCCCTTTTAATTTTACCTTCCCATGAGGGTCCTTTATATCCCCTTTTCCTGGGGGGGTTCCTATATATGCTGCCTGGGCAGTCATATATTGCCTGCCTGGGGGACCAATATGTCCCTCCCTAACTGAGGGGCTTATATATTTGCCTAAATGAGGGGTCTTATTTTAGGGATAGCGATTATAATGAAAAAGAGGGAAATTGGGCCCCCGGTTTTTTTGGTTAAATCGGGAAATTTTCCCGTTTCCACGCGATATTTTAGGTGAGAATCTGTGCATAATCTTTTAATCTGTAGTTTTTTGAGCGTTTTATTATCGACAAATTTGAAATGGCACGGTATTTAGTTGATCGGATTTTTTAGATCACGCAAATTTTTTTGGGTTTTAAAATCGGGTGAATAATTTTTTAATATTGGCCATTTGGGGGCGTTTCCCTGTAATTTTGGGGGCCACCCAAAAATCAGCTTAAAAGAATGGCCCCGGGGTGAGATGTGGGTGGACGTCAGGGACGGGGTTTGGGGTTTGGTTTCGTTTTGGGCTGGAAAAAACCCAAAATGACCCCCCCGTTTTAATAAAAACAGTTTCCCCGTTCGGGTTTCAGTTTGTCCGGGGTTCAGGGGCAGTAGGACGTGTGCCCCTCCCTCTGCCCCAAACGCTCAGCAAACGCTCAGCGAAATTTTCTTTTTCTTCATTGAGAAAGTCTACTGTTAGCTGTGATCCTTAAAAATTTAGTTAGATCAAAAGATTTGAAGATTTTATTTTAGTTAGGTAGAAAATTTTTTAAAAGATCATCTACCCCCTGTAAAGCCCAACGGAGTGGAGCGGAGGGGGGGGGGGGTCCCACAGGGGCGAAAAAAACAAGCTTTTTTAAAAGAATACTGGATTAGTTCCCCAAAAAGATTAGTGTAGCATTGCACTGCAATAGCTTTTTTTTTTAACATTTTTTCTATTGAAATATTTCCCGGATATTGGGAAAGCCTGAACTTATATTAGGATACACATTTTTTCTGGGTAACTGCAGGTCTCTTTTGTTGGGGTGCAAAACTCCATTTTTATTTTTCATTTATAAAATTTTCAGATAGGTGTTTTTTTTAAATTTTTTCCCCTTCCCCAGTTTTTTTGTTTATAGCCCCCTTGTTTTTTAAAATTTGGGAAATCCAGAAAATTTTGTAGTCAGCCGGGGGATAGGCCCCAAAAATTTCCTTTCTTTATCGAATAATTTCAGATAGTTTTTTTTCACTTTGGCGCAGTATAGCTTTTTTGATAGAGCTACATTGCAGTTAAATGTAAATACAGCAATTTTGTAGTCACCAAGGTTTGATTGAAAGTGCCCAAAAATCCCTTTTATTATCCCGTTTTTACATTTTCGGGAATGAAATTTTTTTTTTTTTTCCCAAAAATTTTTTTTTTTGTTTTTTTCGGTTTCTTTTTCTTTGCTTTTTTTTTTGAAAAAGAATTAAAAACCCTTTGTAGTTAAATTTTTTGAATTTTTGCGGGGAAATTTTTGGTAAGTCACCACAGGTTTTGAAAAATTTGTGAAAATTAATACCTTTGTATTAAAATCCAAGTATACTTTTCCCAAAATTTTTCCCCATGTTTTTTCATTTTGGTTTAAGTAAAATTTTTCAAAGGTTTGGTGAAAAAAAAGATTTTTAAATTTTTTTCCTTTTTTGGCTGTTTTAAATTTTTAATTTTTCCAGAACTTTGTAGTCACCAAAAGGTTTTTTATGTTAGGTCCCAAAATATTTTTTTTTATTACCCCGTTTTACATTTCAGAAGATGTTTTTTTAAATTTTGGTGGTCAAGCTTTTTTGATAGATTACTTTGCAGTTAAATTTTGGGAAAAAAATCCAGAAAACTTTTTTGTCCCCACGGTTGATGGGTTTCCCAAAAATTCCTTTTTTATTATCAGTTTACATTTCAGATACGGTTTTTTAAATTTTTGGCCCGTCAAGCTTTTTTGTAGATTTTATTTGCGGGTTTAAATTTGAAACCGGGCCAATTTTTGTAGTCACCCGGGGTGAAATGATAGGTCCCCAAAAAAAAATTTTTAATATCCGTTTACATTTAGACAGGTTTTTTTTTTAAATTGGGGGGTCGCCCAAGCTTTTTTGATAGATCAAATTTGCAGTTACATTTGAATTGCAATTTTGTTTGATTTGAGGGTTTTGAGAATAGCTGTGATTTCCCGTTTTTTAAATTAAGAGACTTTCCAAAACTTTCCAAAATTTCTAAAAATTTTTATTTTTCTGAACATGGGGGGCAAAAATTCAGGGGGTTTAACCCGAGAAAAAGGGGGGGGGTTGGGAACATGGAGGTAGGGGTCCAGAAAAGGGTGCTCCTTCAGTGCTGGCGGAAAACTTTGTTTCCCAGCGGGATAAATTTTTGGCGGGGACCGCGGCCTGTCATCCTGGGTCGGGGCCCCGGGTAAATCTCAGAAACGAAAAACACCCGCAACCCTTTCTGCAGTGGTTAATGCAACCTGCAAACGGGCAGTCTTACCTCCTGTCCCCCAGTCAGGGCCCAAAAATTTGTCTTTATCAGCATCATCAGCACCCGGGCCCAAACATGAAGCACCCCAAAAATTAAATCTTTTTACCCCCCACTGTGGATAATCCATTCTTGAAAAACCCTCTTTGATGAAAAAAATGGGTTGGGGGTCAGAAGGCATTTTAAAAATTTTTCAAGAGGCCAAAGAGGATATTTTCTCTGCTTGCCCCCCCATTTAAATGTTTCCCCAATAAAGGGGAGTAAAAGGGGAAGCCGGTCAATCGGAAAAAAAACCAGGGGGGTTTTTAAATTTCCCTTTTCCCGCCCTTTTGCTTGTACCCAGAAAGCCCCGGGGATGCAGAATGTCAGGAGGGACGAAGGTACCCTGTGTTGTGATGATGATGACGACTTTTGCGGATCCAAAGTGGTCTTTTCAGCGGGAATTTGCTTGCGAGCCCCTTTCTTTCATGGACGAGGGGAAGCGATGGGGTGGGAGGGGCCCCGGAAAAAAGGGGGCCCAAAAGTCCGCTGATTTGATTGCCAGCCAAAGGGTTTCAGGGGAAAACCCCAAAGCCTTTTTTTTCGCCGTCAAAAAGGTCCAGGACCTCTAAAAGGCCGGGGCCCTTTTTTGAGCAAGCCTTGATTCACCCAGCGATGTCTTTATCCCGCCTTTGCCATAAAGAATAAGAAAGAGGCAAGAACCTTAGGTTTTTAAACCCACCCCAAAAAGTTAGTCACTTTGCAGCGAATGCATGAGTTGAAATGGGAAAAAAAACTTGGCCAAAAAAGTCCACACCGCCCCGGGCCTCCAACCCCCGCCCCCCCCCCCCCCCCCCCCCCCCCCCTGTCACCCCCTCTGTCTCCCCCCTTTCCTCCCCCGCCACCACCAAGCTTTCCCCTCAGTCCCCATGTCTCTAAAGAGTCATGATCGGGGATCACCCACCGCTTCAAGCCCCCACCGTCCCCCGGTTACCCCCCGCACCCGAGACCACCCCTCCCCCTTTTCTCCTTCCCCCATTTTGAGACCTCACCCCGTAAGTGCCAGTCTAGTAGCCAGCCTTCTGTTTTCCCGGGGTTTTGGGAACAGAAAAAAACCCTTTAAACCCAAACCCCGAAACCCAAAAACCCTGAATGTCGGCCTGAATGTGGGTTAGGGGGACACAAAAGGGTTTCCGCCACGACATGGCCCTTGCCCCCAAAACCAGATGCCAAGCGGCATTTCTTTGCCCGAAAAGCCGTCCCTGCCCTGGCCACCCCCGTGTCATTTTAAAAATTTTCAAGCGCGTTGTCTGCATTGTGGCCGGAAAAGCCCCATCGACCCCCAAAACACATGGACAAAAAAAGAAAGGCCCAAAGGCCGCTTATATCTTGTGACAGTCACTGGGTGAGCTGGGTGGATTTTCCCCCCCCCCCCCCCCCCTGGGGTGATGGGGGTTCTCAGGTGGGCCCGACGCTCTTAAAACGAAAGGGATGGTGAAGGGGGTTTTTTTTCCCCCCAAGTCCCCCTTGGGGGATCACTGCCAAAAAAAAAACCAAAGGCCGTGTTAAATTAATCTGCCCTTGGAGGACCGTCCACCCCACAGGTCAGGAGCTGGGACGGTCCCCCGCAACAAGCCCCAAAAGCGCGGGCTGGGTGCCAAAAAACCCTTTTGTGCCAGGCAATTTTGGTGTGGGGATAACGGGCGAAATTTGGTGGCCCCCCTTAAGTTTGGTAGGCTAAAAGCACTTTCCCTTTTCCCCTTGGAACTGTCTTGAACCTTGTCGCCCCGGGAAATTTTTTAAAAGATTCCGGGTTGGACTGCCTGCTGAGGAAGGCTTAAATTTAAAGTTAAAAATTCCGCCGTTCGCCCCCCTGCTTGTCCCGCCTGGCTGCGTTGCAGCGTCAGCTCGGCCCCCCGAAACCTTTTCATTGTTTAAGTGGCAACAAGCTGGAAATTTCCCCCCCCACATGCTCCAGCGATTGGGGGCAGCAGCGCCAAACCATTACGCAGTACGAATTGAAACATGGCCTGACAAGCAGCGGTGCGGACCGGGGTTTTAAACCAAAGAGAGTGGGGCAGGTGAAAAAGCTCTGCACCATCCTTGAAAAGTTTTGGGAAAAAAGCCACCAAAAAGGTCAGGGGCGGGGAAAAGCCCTTGTCAGCTGGCATTGTGGTGATTTATTCTGGAACCAAAAGTTTTGGGCGCTCTGAAACAAAGGGCCCGCCCGGATGGGGAGGAGACGGGCCCCAGAGGGGGGCATGGAGCCTTTTTCTTGTCCCAAAACCACCCAAAGGGCCCCACAGTTTCCCCGATTTTCATCGGTCTTTATTTGGCAGTGGTTCGGGGTCCCGGGCTAGTGCAAGTGGGAAAGCCCTCCAGGGTGCACCCTCTCAGGCAAGTCAGGGCGTGATGAAAACTATTTCCGGGAAGCAGAGGAGGGGGGAGGAGGAAAGGTTTTTCCCAGCAAACCCACGTTTTCCCATTTCCCGCCCTTGGGAAAAAGGTTGGGGGCGGGAAAAATTTAGGCAGAGGAGGAAAAAGAGGAAGATCGTTTCTAGTGGCCCCCCCGGCCCCGAGGCTTGGGAAAAAACAAGGGGTCCAAACCCCTCACATGAATTTCTTGGATGCTCCATTTCCTCCCAAATGTTCCCCGCTTTAAGGCCTCAAAAAGGAAAAAAGTATGGGTGGCCCCCTCCCCGAATCCCGGGGGACAAAACAAAAATCTCACTTTCCCTTTCCCCCCCCCCAAATAGAGAGTAAAATGCAGGAAATGGAGACCTTGCTGAATTGATCAAATGGAGACATCCCGTTTCGTCTGGGTTCACGGGCTTAAAAAGTTTACGGGGGAACAAAAATCAGCGGGGCGTGACAACAGTTGAGTGCCAAGTAGCCGTAGCCCGGAAACAGCGCAGCAGGCCCCCCGGGGGGCAGAAGCCTAATTTGGGTGACCTTTGGAACTTTTATTTTTCCCCCCTAAACCCAAAGCATTTCAATGCAAAGGGGACACATCCAACACCCAGAGGGCCCGCTTTAAGATCATGGATGCACGATATCTTTGTCTCAACACCCATGTTTTTGTATGTTTTTCCCGGGAACCCAAAAGACTTTGGGTATCCAAAATGGACGAAAGGCCCGAGCCGGGTCGCCACGCCATAGAGGTGTTTTTTTGTCCCGCACCAGGTCATATTGAGCGGACCTTCAGCCCCAGTGGAGGGGTCAAATTTCAGACAAACCCCAAACCGGCTTTCCACAAAATAAAGTGGATCGTTTGATTTTTATCAAAATGAATTTAGGAAAAGGATCTTGATTTATGTTTTGGCCCCCAAAATTTCGAGGTCACCCATTAGTTGCCGGTTTACTTCACATTCCTCTTCAAAAAGAAATGGTCTCTTGAAAATTTTTTTTAAAAAGTCAAATTTTTTACTGCAATTTTTTTTTTCTCTTTTCCCAAAAAGTTCAATTTTTCTGGTTTTTTCTGTGAGGGGGACGTTTAAAAAACAGCCAAAGGGTTTTTGCAACCCGTATTCCCTTTACTTCCCTTTTTCTTTAAAAGTTTTTTTGCATTGTCAATGGTTTTTAGGTCATTGTTTCTGGGGGATACAGTATAATTTTTGGTCCTTTGGAACAGAAATTTTGGCTTTAAGTGGGGATTTCTCCTTTACCCAAATTTTTTTTAGTGGCTGAGAAGTCATATTTAAAATTTTTTGGGGTCATGTTGCTGTGAAAATACAGCAATTTAAAAATGGTCCTTTGGAACAGAAAAGTGGGGCTTTTAAGTGGCTTTTTCCCCCACAATTTTAATAGTGGTGAGAAGTCATAAAAAATAATTTTTTTTAGGTTTATGTTTCTGTGGATACAGCAAAAATCATGGGCCCTTTTGGGAAAAGGGAAAAGGGCTTCTAAGTGGCATTTCTCCATCACCCAAATTTTTTAAAAGTGCCCGAGAAGAAATATTTATTAAATTTTTTGGGGGCTTTTTGGGTGGAGATACAGCAATTTAATCATGGTTTCCCTTTTGGGGGCAGAAATGTGGTTCTAAGTGGGAATTTTTTCCTTTTACCCAAAAATTTTAAAAAGTGGCTGGAAAGGCATTTTATAATTTTTTGGGGCATGCCCGCTTTGAAAAAGCAGCCAAAAAATTTCAGGTCCTTTCTAAAAAAAAATTTTTTCTAAACCCGACATTTGTTTTTTCAAATTGTCAATTGGCTCCCAAAGGGGCATGTTTTGAAATTTTTTTTGGGGGGATTTTGCTGTGGCATGCAGCTATATTTAAAGGGCCTATTATAAAAAATATTTTTTCTAACGACATTTGTTCTTCACAATTTTTAAAAAAAGTGGCTTTAAGGTTCCCTGCTTTTAATTTTTTGGGGGGATTTTTTCTGTGACATGCAGCTATAATACGGTCCTATTATAAAAAAAATGTTGTTTCTAACAGACTTTGTTCTTCACAATTGTACAAAGTGGCTCAAAGGGGCATGCTTTTTTGGGGGAATTTTTTTGGGGAAAATAAAAAATTTTTTTCTGGTTTTTTTACATTTTCCGGGGGGTATTTAACTTTTTTGGGTCCTTTTTATAAAAAAAAATGTTGTTTTAACAGACATTTTTTCTTCACAATTGGGCAAAGTGGCTCAAGGGTAAAGCTTTGAATTTTTTTGGGGATTTTTTCTGGGACATGAAAACTATACTAGGGTCCTTTTTATAAAAAAAAAAAGTTGTTTCTAAAACAGAACACTTTGTTCTTTCAAACCCCAACTTTGGGCCAAAAAAATTTTTTCCCCTTTTTCCCCTTTTATGGGTCATGGGGATTTTTAATTTTTTTGGGGGATTTTGCTTGACATGCAGCTATTCTACCGGTCTTTTTATAAAAAAAATGTTGTTTCTAACAGGGGCAAATTTTTCCCTTTACAATTGTCCCAAAGTGGATCATGGGTCATGTTTTTAAATTTTTTGGGGGGATTTTTCTGTGCATGAAAACTATTTTACAGGGTTTTATAAAAAATTTTTGTTTTTAAAAAGTTTTTTTTCTTCACAATGTCAAGAGTGGCTCAAGGGTTTATGGTGCGTCAGAAAAAAAAGGGAAAAGGTAGGACATGTTAATGGACAATATTGCAAAATTTACTTGTTTTTGCAAAAATCTTTAACATAGCTAGAAAACCCTGTTTTGGACAACCCCTTTAATACATTAAAAAAGTGAAAACAAAAACTTTTGGGGATTCCATCCCATTTTAAAAAATGTTTTTTCTTGAATTTAAAAAACTAAAAAAAAATTGCATTTTATAAAATAGCTGGTAAAAAAAATTCCTTGAATTTTTACAAAGGGGGGTACAGGAAAAATTGACCAGAAAGTAGGTTATTCAGGGGGAATGGGTATGGAGCACGGGCAGAGAAAAAAAGTACGAGACAATTTCCTAAAACCGTTGAGTTTAAAAAGAGAAAAAGGGAAAGCCCAAAAAAAAGGGCACCTGGGTGGAAAAAGGGGCGTTAACCCCAGTATTTCCCAAATGAAGTCAATTGGTCCATACGGAGGTGCTTTCCCCTTTCCCCGGTCTTGACTGTGTACGGAGGGAAAGGTGGGGGTCTTACCCCACAATTTTACTTTTCCCCACTCTGTTCAGCAGACTGTTCACGTTTTCGGCGTCATAAGGGGATTTTAACATGCGGGTTAATAGTTTACAGGAAGCCTTTCCCGGGCCCTCACCCCACCCCCACTGTAACCCCCGGCCCCCGGGTGCTGAAACCCGGGGTTTTTAAAAAAGTGAAGACGCTGGCCGGGCTTTTCACCGCACCAAAGTAAGGGCTGTCCCTGGCGCTGGGACCGCGTTAACGATGCCCGGGGGGCGGCCACTGGCTCTCACCGGGTTTGGGGCAATAAAAAGAGCTTCAAAATTTTCTAAAAAACAGATTTTTAAAAGGTGATTTCTGGAGGTTAAGTTGTGTTTAAAAGGGGTCCAGGGTGGACAAAAAATTCACAATTTTTAGGCTTAAAATTTTCTGGGGCTGGAGTCATTTGGGGGCCCCCATCATCGATCTCCCGGGGGGTCTGTCCCTAATTCCCCCTGAAGAAGGTATGGAGGAAAAAATTAAAACCCTTGAATTGATTTGGTGAATTTACTCTTAAGAAGCCAGGAGGGCACCTGTTTTCTCAACTAAGAAGTATTTTGGGGTGTTTGGACCCTTTTTTTTTATTATGGGGGGTGGGGGACAAATTTAAAACATTAAAACGTGTAAAAAAAAAACCTTTAAAAAATGCATGGAGGGGGGGTTTTTTTTTGTATTTTTTCACACTTGATAAAAAGGGAAAAAGGGGAAAAAATGTAAACCTATAAATTAAAAAATTCCCTAAAAAAATTTTGTAAAAAAAGGGAGTTACCCAAAAAAAATATAAATGGGCAGTCAATTACAAAAACAGCATAGTGCCCCTTTTGATCTGTGGGGTCAAAAAGGTTTTAAAAGGCATGCTGTGGGCCCCGGACGGGATGGTTTTTAATGTCCAGTGAAACTAAAAGGGGGGTTGAAAAACTTTTTTGTCCGGCACTTTTTAAATCTGGGGGTCATGCAGGTTTGCGGTTCATGGTGCTTTCCGGACAGGGAAAAGTCTATGTCCAGTGAAAATAAAATTTGGGGGTTGAAAGACTTTTTTTTTCCCGGGACTTTTTAAATGTGGGGGGTCAAAGAAGGTTTTTTTGGGGGTCATGTGTGGTCCAGGGAAAAGGGACAGTTTTATGTCCAGTGAAACTAAAATGGTGGTTGGGAAAAACTCCTTTTTTGGCACTTTTTTAAAAAGGGGGTCATGCAGGGTTTTGGGGGTCTGGGTGGGGCCCCGGGCAGGTATTGGGCAAGTCCAGTGAAAACTAAAATGGTGGTTGAAAAACCCTTTTTCCGGCACTTTTTAATCTGTGGGTCAGAACAGGTTTAATGGTCATACTGTTTTTACAGGACAGGGATAGTCAATGTCCCGTTCAACCCAAAAGGTGGTTTTAAAGGGCTCCTTTTTCCGGCACTTTTTAAATCTGGGGGTCATGCAGATTTCGGGTCAAGCTGCGTTTCCCGGACAGGGATATTCAAGTCCCGTTCAAGTAAAATGAGGGTTTAAATTTATAATTTCCTTCTGGCCTTTTTAATTTGGGGTCATGCGGTTTAAGGGTCATTTCTTGGTGCAAGGAAGGGAAATGAATGGTCTGTGATTTTTTTTTTGTGGCTTTTAATAACTGGGGGGGTGTTGGCCAAAAATGTAGCATTTTATCCAAATTTTACTGTTGTGGAAAGTTAATTCCAGCTTTTAGGCCCTTTTTTGGGTTTTAAAATGGGAAAGGGGTTGTTGCTCTCCCCTAGAAATTTAAAGGTCATCGGCGATTTAAAAATTTTTATCGACCCATCGGTATCTTATTGAAATGCCCAAAAACGACTACGAAGGATGACGATTGTCAAAGTAATCGTTTATCGCTACTATCGTGCCTTTTCGGGCTTCCCGTCATTTTGGCGGCCCCGCAAAAAAAGGGTAAGGGGCCCTAGAAAAAGGTTGAGCTGGGTTTTGCGGGCGTCATGACTGTAATGTGTTTTGGTTTTTCATTGGTGGAAAAATCCATGACCTCATTTTGCATAGAAAAGCAATTTCCGTTATCATCCCGGGTTTCGTGTTTTCTTTCTTTGGGCAGGACGTGTGCGATTTTTCTAAATACAGCTTAGAGACACGTTCTCTTTATTTACAGCAAAAAATGCTTTTAGTGTGAACATTGAAAATAGGTAGATTAGAGAAAATTTTAGCTCTTAGTTAGTTAGACAGAGGGCTTTTAAAGGGGGCATTGCGCTGTACACCCATGGAGGGGTAGGGGTTTGGGGGGGGGGGGGGGCGGGGGCCCCCCCCCCCCCAAACCCAAAAAACAACAGGAAGGTTTTGAAAATTGAGTTTATATTGTGCCCGCCCAGAATCTGCTTTGAACCCCCATTTAAATGGCTTTTTTTTTTTTTCCAGTTTTTGGCCAGCGCACCTCGCACCTGAGTGAAATAGTACCTTTTATTTTTGCACCCAGTTTTGTTCAAAGACCCACCTTGTACTTATATTAGGATACAGAAATTTTCTAGTAATTGCAGGTGTATGTCATAGGTGCAAAACCCACCTTTTATTATCCATATAAATTTTAAATAGGTGTTTTTCACGTTGGTACAGCCCAGTTTTGTTCAAAGACCCACCTTGTACTTATATTAGGATACAGAAATTTGCTAGTAACTGCAGGTGTATTTCATAGGTGCAAAACCCACCTTTGATTATCCGTTTATATTTTAAATAGGTTTTTTTCACTTTGTAGCAGCCCAGTTTTTTTCAAATACCCACCTTGTACTTATATTAGGATACAGAAATTTGCTAGTAATTTCAGGTGTATTTCATAGGTGCAAAACCCACCTTTTATTATCCGTATAACTTTTAAATAGGTGTTTTATACGTTGGCGCAGCCCAGTATTGTTCAAAGACCCACCTTGTACTTATATTAGGATACAGAAATGTGCTAGTAATTGCAGGTGTATTTCGTAGGTGCAAAACCCACCTTTTATTATCCGTATAAATTCTAAATAGGTGTTTTTCACTTTGGTGGAGCCCAGTTTTGTTCAAAGACCCACCTTGTACTTATATTATGATACAATTAGGCAACAAGAGTCACAGAAAAAAAGTCACAGACTATTCACTATCCCTTTCCTGTACCACAACATGACCGTTAAACCTGCATGACCCACAAATTAAAAAGTGCCAGAAGGCAGTATTATTTGAACCATCATTTTAGTTGAACTGGACATTGACTATCCCTGTCCTGTACCACAGCATGACCCTCAAACCTGAATGACCCACAGATTAAAAAGTGCCCAAAAAAGGAGTCTTTGATAACCATTTTAGTTGAACTGGACATTGACTATGCCTGTCCTGGACCGCAGCAGGACCCTTAAATCTACATAACATGAGACATGGTCAGCTGAGGAACGCTTGGTCTTAGAAGTGGCGGAGGAGGAGGAGGCGGAGACAGAGGGTGTGACAGTGGTTGGAAGCCCGAATCATTGTGGCCTTTTTTGGCCAAGTGTTCCCTCCATTTCAAATCATGCATTCGCTGCATGTAACTAGACATGTTGGTGGTGGTTAAACAAGATTCTTCCCTCTAGTGATGCGTTTACGGCAAAGGCGGCACATATCATCGCTGGGTGAATCAGAGGCTTGATCTAAAAAGGCTCAGGCTTGAGGGTCCTGGACCTTTTCGACGGCGATAAGCGAGGAGCGGTGTTTCCGCTTATCATGGCTGGCGGAATAATCTCAACGGACTTCTGCGACCGCCCTCTCCCTTTTTGAGGCGGGACCCATACTGACTCTACCCCATCGTCTTCCTCCTCATCCAGTGATGAAGCGCTCACAAGCAAATTCTGCTGAAAAGACCATGTTGGATCCGCAATGTCGTCATCATTAGTGTTGAGCGATTATTATCGACAAAGTTGAAATCGGCACAGTTTTTATGGTGATCAGATTTTTTAGATCATGCGATAATTTAGGTTAAAATCTGTGCTTCATCTATTAAGATTGCGCTTTTTCCGCCGCTTCCTGTAATTTTGGCGGCCAGCAAATCAGATTACAGAATAGAGCAGGGTGAGATGTGTGTGCGACGTCATGACTGGGATGTGTATGGTTGCGTTTGGCTGGAATAATCACATGACCTCGTTTTACATAGAACAGCGTTTCCTGTTCAGCCTCAGTGTCTCTCAGCGTCTCAGAGCAGAAGGACGAGCGCTATGCTTGTGTCCAAACAGCTCAGCGAAATTATTATATTTCTTCACAGAGAAACCTCTACTATTAGCTGTGATCCTTACAATTTAGTTAGATTAGAGATTGGAAGATTTTATATAGTTAGGTAGAGAATTTTAAAGGAGCATTTACCGCTGTAAAGTCACGGGGGGGGAGCGGGGTGGGCCCCCGCGGGCGAACACAGACAAGCTCTATAAAGAATACTGAATAAAGTTCACCAAGACTTAGTGTAGACATTGCAAGAGCTTTATTATTAACAGTTTTCTATTGAAATATTTCCTGGATATTGGGCAGCCTGAACTTATATTAGGATACACATCTTTTCTAGTAACTGCAGGTCTCTTTGTTAGGTGCAAAACTCCACTTTTATTATCAGTATACATTTCAGATAGGTGTTCATTTTCAATTTTGCCCATTCCACCTTTGTTGATATATCCACCTTGTACTTAAATTAGAATCCAGCAAGTCAGCACAGGTTGATAGGTGCCAAAAATACCTTGTAATATCCGAAAAAATTTCAGATACGTGTTTTTTGACTTTGGCGCACTACAGCTTTGTTCATTGAGGCACCTTGCACTTAAATGTGAATACTGCAATTTTTTAGTCACCACAGGTGAATTGATAGGTGCCAAAAAATACCTTTTATTATCCGAATACATTTCAGATACCGTAAATTTTTTCACTTTGGCGCAGGCCAGCTTTGTTGATAGATCTAATTTGCAGTTAAATTTGAATACAGCAATTTTGTAGTCACCACAGGTGAATTGATAGGTGCCAAAATACCTTTTATTATCCGAATACATTACAGATACGTGTTTTTTGCACTTTTGCCCAGTCCAGATTTGTTGATAGAGCCACCTTGCAGTTAAATTTGAATCCAGCAATTGTGTAGTTACCACAGGTGAATTGATAGGTGCCAAAAAATACCTTTTATTATCCGAATACATAACAGATACGTGTATTATCACTTTGGCGCAGGCCAGCTTTGTTGATAGATCTACTTTGCAGTTAAATTTGAATACAGCAATTTTGTAGTCACCACAGGTGAATTGATAGGTGCCAAAAATACCTTTTATTATCCGAATACTTTTGATATACGTTTTTTTGCACTTTTGCCCAGTCCAGATTTGTTGATAGAGCCACCTTGCAGTTAAATTTGAATCCAGCAATTGTGTAGTTACCACAGGTGAATTGATAGGTGCCAAAAAATACCTTTTATATTATCCGAATACATTTTCAGATACGTGTTTTTTTTCACTTTGGCGCAGGCCAGCTTTGTATAGATCTACTTTTGCATGTTACATTTGAATCAAGCAATTTGTTTGATTTGACTGATTTGAGATAGATGTGATTTGCACGTCTTTTAATAAGAGACTTTCCAAAACACTCTTCCAATTACCTTCTCTTCAAATTTGTAATAGTTCTGAACATGGACGAAATTCAGGTGGTAAGCGAGCAAAAGAGGGGGTGGACAAGGAGAATATGAGGGTACTAGAGATAGTGGCTAGCTCCTTCCAAGTGCTGAGCAGACAACAACTCAGCATAGCCTTAGAGCGATCATCAGTTGCGAGGCAGGACCGTCAGAGACTCTGTCAACAGCTGGGTCAAGGCCCATTGAAACACAGTAACGAACGCGTCTGGCCAAACTGTCCCTTCAGTGGTATATATCAACCTAGCATCCATCAGTCTTACCGATACCTCATGTCCTACCTAGTCCACGCCACACAAATGTTCATCACAGGTCATCACCAAGCATCCGTCCAACATGAACACCCAAAATTCAACTCAGATACAGCCACCACTGTGGATATCCTTTTTTCGTGAAGACCTGCTTTATGACATAAATGCCGAGTTGTGAGTCAAAGGAATGTTTAAAAGATACACAGAGGCCAAGAGAAGGAATAGATTTTCTCTGCTCTGTAACGCCGCATTACTGATGCGCAATCAAGGAGAAGAGAAGATATCTGGTGCCCGGTTCAATCGGCAAAACAATCCCGGGCGTTGGGCAACGCCTTGCAGTCCTCTTGCTTGTACCCAGCACGCCCTGGATAGCAGAATGTCAGACGACGAACAACCTGTGTTAGACGAAGATGAACGACGACGTTGCGATCCGCAATCTGGCTCTTTTCAGCCAAATTTGCCTTAGCGACAGCTTAAACAACACTAGGACCCCAGAGGAAGACGTGGGGTAGTGTCCTGTACGTTCTCTGCTCAAAAAAGGGAAGAGGGCGTGTCGCAGAAGTCCTACCCACACGCTGCAATATATTAGCGCCAAGGCCACGTGTCCAGCGCAAACCCCACGCTCCTCTCATTATCGCCGTCAAAAAGAGTCCAGGAAGTAGAGGAACTGAGGAGGACCATTCAAGCTGCCTCTCTTTGACCAAGCCAAATCTGATTCTACCCTGACGATGTCATATGCCCCTTGCCGGTAAACGTCATAAAAAGAGGCAAAGAACCTTAGGTGGTTAAGTCACCACCAACATGTCTAGTCACATGCAGCGAATGCAATGAGGTTTGAAGATGGAGGCATAACACTTGGCCAAAAAAGCCAGACCGACGCTTCGCCGCCGGCACTCCAACAACTATTCAAACCCCTCGTTCTTCCCCTATCCTCCTCTAGCCGCCACCACCCTAAGCTCATCTCTCACTGCTCCAAAAGTCTCTCAGGATCAAGATCAAGGGATCAGACCTCTTCGCTTTCAGCCTCTCACACCGTCATGCCAATTCCGAGTACCACCACACGCCAACACACCACAAACCCAATCCTAGCCCTACTCTCCTTCCGCCAGTTTGACAGACGTACGCTGCAACAACCGTACAGCGCTCTAATCCTAAGCCGCACATAAAGCCTGCATGTCTTCCATTTAGGAAGCAGAAGAAACAGCTTTTAAACCCCAATAAACCATCGCCAAAGCCGAAAAAAGACCTTAATGTCGGGCATTGGCCAGGCATTTGGCCTTGCAATTTGCCTTTCCGCTGGTGGGACACAGATGCGTTCACGCCACGATCATTGGCCCTTATCCTTGCCCCCAATACCAATGCAGAGCAAGGCATTTCTATTATACCAGAAAAACCATAGACCCTGCCCTTGGCCAGCCACTGAGTGTCATTAAAATTTCAAGTGCTTGTCTGCAAGTCAGTGGTCAGAAAGTTCCTATCCAGACCAACGACACATTGACTAGTGAAGCCCTAGCGCCAAGGCCGCTATAGTTCATCAGAACTGTGACATGCTCACTTGGTGAGCTAGGGTGATGTCCCATGGGGTTCGACAAGTCGAGCTTCTCAGGCATCGGCTGCACCGGCTCTCTTCAATAACCGCAAGGGATTGGGCAGTTCTTCTTTCCCCCAAAGTCCTCTGGTGGCATCACGTGCCCAGAAGAACCAGGCCGTGTTGAAAAATTAATCTATGGTCTTGGAACTCACCACACAACAGGTCAGGAGCTGTGAATGGCTACTCGACCGGCAACGAGAGCACGAGCGCTGGCTGGTGCAAAAACGCTTAGAGTGCGCCTAGGACATAGCTGGTGTGCGATAACTTGGCGAAATCTGCATGGCCGCCCTTCAAGAGCAGTAGCTAGGAGCACATCCTCAAAGTTCTTCCCTGGCACATGTCATGAACCTTGTCGTCCAAAAATTTCTATAAAGACTAACCCGTCTGACTGCCTTGCTGAGTAAAGGCTCGAAGTCTAGTTCGCACTTTCGCTACGTTCCAACAGACCACCCCTTTCTCTCCCGTGCTGGCTAGCGTTGCAAATGCGTCAGCTCGGCCTCAACCCTCAACCGTCTCATTGTTGACATGCAACACGCAGGAATTTCGCACCCTCCACTACTCCCGAATTGTGGCAAGGCAGCGCAATGCCATATACCAGTACGAAGTTGTACACAGTCCTCGGACACGTAGCGTGGCGGAACTACCTCGAGGTGACCTGAGTACCACCGAGAGTGAGGCAGTAGAAAGCTCTGTCAACCATCCTTGCCATTTTGTAAGAACCACCAAAATGGTCAAGTGTGAATAATGCCACATGTCAGCATGAGCAATTGTGTGGTGATCTATAGATCTGGAATCGACTCGTTGGACCCAGCATGAACACAACAAGTACCACCACGCTCCAGCCGACGGAGGAAGACGGACACGATGCGACACGGAGCCTTTCTCTTCGTCAAAATCCACAAGCCCGACAGTGTTCAATCTTCATCGGTCGTTCATTAGGCAGTGGTATTCGGTACCAGAGCTAGTCCAAGGTGTGCAGCTTCAGCTCTCAGCGGTGCATCATCTCAGGCAAGATCAGGCTGTGTTGATGTCTGTGCCGGAGGCACGGAGAAGGAGGAGGATGAAGGTATTCCTAGACACCGATGTTACCCAGTAGACCAGCCTCTCCGCCTTTGGAAGAAGTGCGTGCAATTTGAGCGAGAGGGGAAGATGAGCAAGAATCAGTTGTGCTAGTGCCCCATCGACCCAGAGGCTTGAACAATCAAGCTCGCCATCTCTCCAAATGAGTGCTGAATGCTCCATATTCCTCCAACATGACGACTGCGCATATACAGAGCCATCAAAATGAACAACAGTTATTGGGTGGCCACCCTACTGGATCCCCTTTGGTACCAAAACAAACTTCAGCACTATTCCTTCCACCTAACACAACCATAATGGAGAGTAAATGCAGGAAATGAGACTTACTCGATTGATCACACCTGGAAGACATCTGTTGGTTCATCTTACCGTTCCCAAATGTCACGGTTTGAACAACATCAGCTGACTTTGACAGCAGTAAGTGCCTAAGTAAGGCTAGCGGCAAGCTAGCAGGCAAGGTGCAGCAAAGGCTAATGGAGTACCTCGTGCAATCTTTGTTTACCACCTCACGCAAACGCATGCATATGCAGGGCACATATCCAACACACAGAGATCTAGCTTAAGATCATTGGTGCACAGCGCACTATCAGCACAGACTGCGAGGAGTCATTACAGACAAACGCAGAATCCGCTATTACCACAGATAATGTGGAATACCTTTGACTTTCATCTCATCATATGATGAATCAGACAGCATGGATCTCTAGATGATGTTGTGGTCCAACATTGCCGAGGTCCACCGAATATTGCCGGTCATACAATTCACATTCCTCTTACTAACAGAAAATGGTTCCTACTCCTTGAAAAATGTTTTTTAAAATGATAATTTCTTACTCCGCAATTTATTATTCTTCTTTGTCCCGATCTAAACAGTTTTCATTTTGTCTGGTTTTGGCTGTGAATAGACTGTCTAAAGACTAGCAGGTTTCTGACAAGCTACCGTATTCCATTTACTACACTTTATCTTAAAAGTTTCGCATTGTCAAGTTTATGAGGTCCTGTTGCTGTAGAGATACAGCTATAATGAATTATGGTCCTTGTGAACACAAAGGTGGCTTTTAAAGTGCATTTCTCCCGTCAGCAAATTTAAATAGTGGCTGAAAGTCAGAGTTTTAAATAATTTTTTGGCTGTCAGGTAGCTGTGAGATTACAGCAATAATCATGGACCTTTGAACCGAAATGTGGCTTTTATAAGTGTCATTTCATCACCTCCATAATATTTATTTATGGCTGAGAAAGTCATAATTTATAATTATTATTGGTCTATGTAAGACATTGTGAGATAAATACATCAATATCATGTCCTTTGAACAGAAATGTGCATCTCAGATGGCATTTCATCCCTCCACATTAACAAAAACACCCCCGACAGACCCAAACATTTTTAACAGTGGGCTTGAGAAAGTCATTTTTATAATTTTTTTGACGGTCATGTCTCGCTGTGAAATGCAGCAATACTACAGGTCCTATTATAAAAAAAAATAGTTGTTTCTATCTTAACAGACATTTTGTTCCTTTCAGCAATTGTCCAATAGTGGCTCAAGGGTCATAGCTTTGAATTTTATGGGGTGCATTTTGCTTTTTCGTAAATGCACTATACATACATGGATCTGCATTTATAAAAAAAAAAAAGTGTTTTATACTTTCTTTCATACTAAAATCCCTAACAGACATTTAATCCATTATCAAGAGAGGCTCAAGGGAGTGAGGTGCTGTCAGAAACAGGAATAGGTAGGTAGACACTTGTTAATGGACACCAAATTGGCAAAATGACACTGTATTTTTGAAAGAGTCTTTATCATAGCTATCAATCCTCGTACTTGAGACAACCCAATTTAAATACAATTAAAAAAAGAGAAAACAAAGACATGGTGATTTCCATCCTATTTTAAAAATGTGTATTTCTAGAATTAAACTACTAAAAAACGATTGCATGTACAAATATACTGTGAAAAAATTCCCCTCTGAATTAGTACGACGGGAGGGTACGAGGAAAACATGACCAGCGATGTAGTTATGTCAGAGGACATGGAGTATGGAAAGCGGACAAGAACAAAGTACAGAGACAGATTGTCCTCCAGCACGCTTGATAAAATAAGAAAAAGAAATGCCAAGAAACAGGGGCTACTCTAGTTGGTAAACAGGAGCCGTTAAACCCATCCAGTATTTCCAGAGTGAAGCACAATTGGTCCGTGTCAAACATTATGTGGACGGACAAGTTCTACCCAGACAGGGACCAGTATAATGTCCAGTGAGAACTAAAATGTGGCTATGAAAAGACTCCTTTTCCCGGACTATTGAATCTGTGGGTCAGACAGGTTTAATGGTCATTCTGCGTACAGGACAATATTATTATGTCCTTTCAACTAAAATGGTGGTTCAAAGACATCCTTTTCCCGGGCACTTTTTAATTGGGGTCCACACGGGTTAAATGCGATCATGTCTTGCGGAACAGACAGATATAGTCACCTGTCCAGATGAAACTAAAATGTATTGACAAGACTCGCTTTTTCCCGCACTATTTTTAAATGGTGGGGGCATGCATAATATCATAAGTTTGGGTCTATTGCTGTGGCCCAGGACTAGGTATATGTCAAATGTCAGTGAAAACTAAAATGTAGTTCAAAGACTCCTTTTTCCAGGCACTTTAATTGGGGGTCATGCAGGTTTGGGGCTCATCTGTGGCTCATCAGGTACTAGGTATAGTCAATGTCCAGTGAAACAAAAATGATGGATCAAGTAGACTCTTTTTCCATCCACTTGCCCAATTTTTAATTTGGGGTCAGAAATATTAATAGGTCATCAAAACGTCAGTACTAAGGACAAGATACTAGTCAATGTCCAGTGAACTAAAATGGTTGTTGAAAGACTCCTTTTCCGCAGCTTTTTTAATGTGGGGTCATGCAGGTTGGGGCTTCATGCTGTGGCTCCCAACAGAGGTATAGTCAATGTCCTATGAAAGTGCTAAAATGTTGTTGAAAGCACTCCTTTTCCGCACTTTAAGATGTGGGTCATTATGCAGGTTTGCATCATGCTGTGGCCCAGGACAGGTATAGTCAATGTCCTTGAAACTAAAATGTGTGGTTGAAAGACTTCCTTTTTCACGGCACTTTTTTAAATGTGGGTGTCATGCATTTGGGAGCTCATGCAGTGGCCCTGGACATATAGGTCAATGTCCAGTGAAACTAAAATGTGGTTTGAAAGACTCCTTCTTCCGGCACTTTTTAATGTGCCGGACATGCAGGGTTTGGTCTCATGCTGTGGCCTCAGGACAAGTTATAGTCAATGTCCATGAAACTAAAATGGTGGTTGAAAGACTCCTTTTTTCCGGCACTTTTTTAAATGTGGGGGTCATGCAGGTTTGGGGCTCATGCTGTGGCCCAGGGACAGGTATAGTCAATGTCGTTGAAACTAAAATGGTGGTTCAAAGACTCCTTTTCCCGGCATTTTTTGAATTGGGGGTCATGCAGGTTTGGGGATCAGGCTGTGGCCCAGGACAGGTATATTCAATGTCCAGATAAACTAAAAGGGTGGTTGAAAGACCCCTTTTTCCGGCACTTTTAAATCTGGGGGTCATGCAGGTTTGGGGCTCATGCTGCGTTCCAGGACAGGGATTATTCAATGTCCAGTTCAAGTAAGATGATGGTTCAAATCATATGCCTTCTGGCACTTTTTTTTTGTGGGTGATGCAAGGTTTAAGGGTCATGCTGTGGTACAAAGACAGGGATAGTAAAAGTTGTGTGTTTTTTTTTCTGTGTTTTATAACCTAAGTGTGTTGCCTAAGATGTAGCACGTATCCATTTGACTTTTGTGGATGTTAATTCCAGCTTCTCCAGCCCTGTTTGGGTGTAAGAAATGAAGGTGTTGTGCTTCCCAAATAGACTTTAATGGTCATCGCTCTTTAATCGATGCTCACTATCGACTATCTGGTCGATGATGGTCGACTATCGACCATCGACCGATGTCGCTGGCCACCGCAATCGCTCAACACTAGTCATCATCATCATCATCATCATCATCAACACAGGTGACTTCCACGTCCTGACATTCTACATCCTGGAGCTGCGGGCTACAAGCAACAGGAACTGCAAGGCAGTGCTGAACCGCCGGGGATTTTTGTCGTTTGCCCTGGCTTCCTTCCCCTCCTCTGATTGATCGCGATTGGGCATCAGAGCAGACAAAATCATCCTTTTTGGGCCCTCTTGATCTTTTGAAATGCCTTCTGACCCCAACCGCATTTTGTCATCAAAGAGGTCTTCCCGAAAATGGGTTTTCCACAGAGGTGGGTACATGAGACTTGACATTTGGGTGCCTTCGCTTCATGTTGGACGGATGCTGACGATGATGATGAAAGACATTTGTGGCCGTGATGGGGGGACGAAGAGGGGAGGGGTCTGCTGTATACAGGTTGCATTAACCACTGAAGAACAGATTGGCGACGCTGTTCGTTAATTAAATTCACAGGGCACCGACCCATCAATGACAGGCCTGATGGTCCTGCAACCGACAATCCGCTGGCTTGCGTGTTGTCGCCAGCACTGGAAGGTGCACCCTTTTTTGGTACCTCTACCTCCATGTCCTACACCCCTCTTTGCTCGTTTACCACCTGCAGTTCGCTGCATGTTCAGAAAGATAAAAAGAGTTTTTGATAGTCTCTTATTGAAAGACGGCAAATCACAGCTATTCTTAAATCCCTCTAATTTCCAACAGCCAACTAGGATTAGAAACAGAATTGTTTTTATCAAATATCTGTGAAATGTCGTCTGGTGGAAGAACCGTAACACAAAATCAACAATGTTCTTCCTTCAGTCCCAGAGATTTACAACTGCCGAGTTGGACTTGCAATTGATAGTTTTCAACAAACTATTGTACAAATGCATGATTAGCGCCAAACTTAGACGCACTGAGTGACATAGAAGTATTAAAAAGTTATATGGATTACATAAGGCGGTTTTGCCACCACTGACAACAGGCGGCAGTTACTTAGAAATAATGTGTAAAACAATTTGCGTACAAGTGCACGATTAGCGCCAAACTGAGACTCACTGAGTGAAATAGAAGTATTGAACAGTTATATGGATTAATATGGCGGCCTTCGCACCACTGACAACAGGCGTAATTTACTGTAAAATATGTGTAACACAAAATGCGTACAACTGAGCTCTTTGCGGCAACCAGACGCACGGAATGCAATAAGAGTATTTAAATGTTATATGGATTAATATGGCGGCCTTCACACCACTGACATCAGGCGTAATTTACTATAAAATATGTATAACACAATTTACGTACAACTGACGCACAATTTACGTACAACCAGACGCACGGATTGCAATAAGAGTATTTAAATGTTATATGGATTAAAATGACAGTCTTCGCACCACTGACAACAGGCACAATTTACTATAAAATATGTATAACACAATATGCGTACAACTGAGCTCTTTGCGGCAAACAGACGCATGGACTTCAATAAAATGATTTAAAAGTTATAGGGATAAGTTATGCCGGTTTTTGAGAACACTAACGCACAGTGATTGCAATAGAACTGAAAAACAGGGACAATTTCACTTACTATCAGAGGTCTGCTGGCCTAAAAAGTGGTAAAAAACAATGCTTTTTCAATTCAAGGTCACAGAACACACTGAGCTGCACAATATCTCCCTTCCTTTCAAAAGCCTCTCCTTCTGCCACCTCCCCACCCCGCAGCCATCACCGCCCCCCGCAGCTGGACACACCAGAAGATATCTTTAAAACTTTCTTTAACTAAATAAGAAGTGAAATTCTCTAATCTAACTATGTTCTAATCTATAGTTAGGTGGATGGTTTCTTGTATTAGAAGAGCCTATCTCTCATAGATGTTAGAGCAGCTATTGGTTTAAACGTAGATACATCTTCCTGTGAAGTGTCACAGACAGAAAATGAGCTGAACAGGAAATGCAGTTGCATAGATAAAACGAGGTCATGTGATTTTTGCAGCCAATGAGATCCATACACCGCAAAGTGGTGACATTGTACATCCTCCTCACCCTCCTCTCTCCTCGGAGCTGATTGACTGGCCGCCAAAATGACAGGAAACGCTGAAAATTGTGCGATAGTAATAGATTATCTGTAAGATTGTCAACTAAATTATCGCCTTATCAGAAATTTCCGATAAGCCTAAAAATCGTGCCAATTTCAACTTTTGGCGATAATATCGCTCATCCCTACTAGTTGAGAATCTGGAGCATTACATTTGTTGGTTCGATTAAACTCGCAAAATGGTCAGAACAAGAGAACTTTCATGTGAAGCTCGACAGTCTATTCTTGTGCTGAACGATGAAGGCTATTCCATGCGAGAAATTGACAATAAACTGAAGACTTCCTACAACAGTGTATATAACTCCCTTCAGAGGAGAACACAAACAGGCTCTAACCAGAGTAGAAAGAGAAGTGGGAGGGCCCGCTGCACAACTGAGCAACAAGACAAGTACATTAGAGTCTCTGGTTTGAGAAATCGACGCCTCACAGGTCCCCAACTGGCAGCTTCATTAAATAGTACCCGCAAAACGCTAGTGTAAACGTATACAGTGAAGATTCGACTCAGTGATGATGGCCTTCAGGGAAGAGTGGCAAAGAAAATGACATATCTGAGACTGGCTAATGAAAAGAAGAGATTAATATGGGCTAAAGAACACAGACATTGGACAGAGGAAGATTGGAGAAAAGTGTTATGGACAGACAAATCGAAGTTTGGATCACACAGAAGAACATTTGTGAGACACAGAACAACTGAAAAGATGCCAGAAGAGTGTCTGACGTCATCTGTCAAGCAGGGTGGAGGTAATCTGATGGTCTGGGGTTGCTTTGGTGCTGGTAAAGTGGGAGATTTGTATAAAGTAAAAGGGATTTTGAATAAGGAAAACTATCACTCCATTTAGTAATGCCATGCCATACCCTGTGGACAGCGATTGATTGGAGCCAGTTTCACCCTGCAACAGGACAATGACCCAAAGCACACCTCCAAATTATGCAAGAACTATTTAGGGAAGAAGCAGGCAGCTGGTATTCTATCTGTAATGGAGTGGCCAGCGCAGTCACCAGATCTCAACCCCATTTAACTGTTGTGGGAGAAGCTTGACCATATGGTACGCAAAAAGTGCCCATCAAGTCAATCCAATTTGTGGAAGGGGCTTCTGGAAGCATGGGGTGAAATTTCTCCAAATTACCTCAGCAAATTAACAGCTAGAATGCCAAAGGTCTGCAATGTTGTAATTGCTGCAAAGAGAGCATTCTTTGACAAAAACAAAGTTTGAAGTAGAAAATTATTATTTCAAATAAAAATCATTATTTCTAAACTTGTCAATGTCTGGACTATATTTCTATTCATTTTGCAACTCGTTTGATAAATAAAAGTATGAGTTTTCAGGGGAAACACAAAATTGTCTGGGTCCAAAATTGTCCAAACTTTTGAACGGTAGTGTATATATCTTCTTGAGGGATCCTATATATGCCTACCTGAGGGGACCAATATATACTTGCCTAACTGAGGGGTCCTATATATTCCTGTATGAGGGACTTATATACCTTCCTGAGGGATCCTATATATGCCTACCTATGGGGACTTATATATACCTACCTAACTGAGGGGACTTATAAACCTACCTAAGTGAGGGGACCAATAGAGCTTCCTATCTGATAAGGAGAGCTATAGACCTACCTAACTGAGGGGATCTATATAGATTCCTATCTGAGGGAACCTATATACCTACCTAACTGAGGGGACCTATAGAGCTTTATATTTAAGGAAGGAAGCTATAGAGCTACCTAACTGAGGGGACTTATGTACTTATAAGCAAGAAGCTGCTGGAAAAGTGAGGACTCTAAGATATTTGTGTCCAAATCTGTTGGGATGAGTGTTGGCCGGGAGAAGTCAGCATGAAAGTGTGGACCGGATGGAGAAGAAAAGGGAACGTGAATAACTCATCGGAGAAACATCACCTGTGAGTCACTAAATATGACTGAACTGTAATCACTTATATTTGTGCAAAGTGTAATGGTTTATATTCAGTAATGGTGTGGCATTTTTACTCAGTCTCTATATAGCGGTGATATGTGGTCATGGTATGACAGTATTATTCAGTCATTATGTGGTGGTGATATGTGGTCATATTGTGGTGGTATTATTCAGTCAATATGTGTTGTTGATATGTGGTCATTGTGTTGCGATATATTCATCACTATTGGTTGGATATATGGTCAGGGGGTGTTATTATTCGGTATGTAGTGTTGTATGGGTCATAGTGTTGTGGTATTGTTCAGTCACTATGTGGCGGTGATATGAGGTCATGATGTGGCAGAATTTTTCAGTCATTATATGGTGGTAAGTAGGGATGAGCGATTATAATCGACAAAGTTGAAATCGGCACGGTTTTTAGGTTGATCGGAAATTTCCGATCACGCAATATTTTAGGTGACAATCTGCGCATAATCTATTACTATCGCGCCATTTTCGGCGCTTTCTGTCATTTTGGCGGCCAGCAAATCAGCTTAGAGCATAAGAGCAGAGTGAGCTGGGTGTGCAACGTCATAACTGTGATGTGTATGGTTGTCATTGGCTGGAAAAATCACATGACCTCGTTTTGCATAGAACAGCGTTTCCTGTTCTTCATCATTGTGTCAGTGTCTCTCATTAGAGCAGGACGTGTGCTCGATCTCTCTAAATACAGCTCAGCTCAGGGGACACAGTTCTCTTTATTCATACAGACAACTATGCTTTTAGCTGTGAACATTAGAACATAGGTAGATTAGAGAATTTCAGTTCTTAGTTAGTTAGACAGAGACTTTTAAAGATGCATCTAGCGTAGTACAGCTGCGGGGGGGGGGGGGGGGGTTGCGAGCGAACACAGGTAGGCAGGTTTTTATAAGGCGTGTATATTGTGCAGCCCAGACTCTGCTTTGAACCTGCATTGAAATGGCTTTTTTTTAACCAGTTTTTGGACAGTACACCTCGCACCTGAGGTGAAATAGTACCTTTTATTTTTTGCAGCCCAGTATTGTTCAAAGACATACCTTGTACTTACATTAGGATACAGAAATTTTCTAGTAACTGCTGTTGTATTTCATTGGTGTAAAACCCACCTTTTATTATCCTTATAACTTTAAAATGAGTGTTTTTCACTTTGGCGCAGCCCATTTTTGTTCAAAGAGCCACCTTGTACTTATATTAGGATAAAGAAATGTGCTAGTAATTGCATGACTATTTAATAGGTGCAAAACCCACCTTTTATTATCCGTAAATTTTGAATAGGTGTTTTTCACTTTGGCGCAGCCCATTTTTGTTAAAAGCCACCTTGTACGTTTTAGGATACAGAAAATTTTCTAGAAATTGCGGTGTTTTTTCATACATGCAAACCACTTTTATTATCCGTTGTTCGGTCTGGAGGTGATCCATGGACCCGAGGCGATGGCGTAAACCCACAACAGGGAGTGGAATCTAAATGGGTCCGGTATTCACCCGAGCCCGCCCCGAAGCGGGGATGGTCTTGCTGCGGCGGGAGTCCCCCAGGTCACTACCATGACGGGGCTTGCCTGCGGTGGCGGGGCCCAAAGGGGACGAGGTTTCAGGATCGGCAGGCAGGCTCGTAGTCGTGGGCAGGCAGGAGGTCAGGACAGGCGGCTCTGGTTCGTAGTCGGTAGACAAGCAGGAGGTAAGGACAAGCGGCTCTGGTTCGTGGTCGGTAAACCTAGGCAGGAGGTCGGTACACGGTAGACAAGACTGGAACACTTTAGAAAGCTTTCACCTCGGGAGAATACAACAAGGATCCGGCGAGGGCCGCCAGGAAGAGGCCGGACATAAATAGGAGCAGTGCCCGGCAATGATCAATTACCGGCGCACTGCCCCTATAAATTCAAACTGCCGGTGCGCGCGCCCCTAGGGGCGGAGCCACGTGCCGGGAGCTGGAGACAGGACTGAGCAGGGCGGGGCCCGGGTAAGGTGAACCCCGGGCCCGGGGAGGGGAGGTGAGCGGACCCCGAACCCGACGTGCGGGACGGGGCTCCGCGGGGAGCAGGGGCACGGACGCGCCTGCGACCCGGGATAGTGGTTGCAGGGGCGTCCGCGCTTTTACCCTCCCCCTTGGGCCCCCCATCTCTTTTGGATTGAAGAAATTCTGGATGGGGTTCGGTTAAAATTTTCTCTTCTGGTCCAGGACCTCTTTGGGGGCCCGGGAAGCCCTTCAGTCACCGGGGAATAGTGTTGAGCGTTTTGGTTTGGCTATCGAGTTTCGACGATAGTCGATAGTCGGCCCCCGCTTTCGAAAAGGTTTTTCGTGGGGACCCGTCGATTATGAGCGAGGGACCATTAAAGTCTATGGGAGAGCAACAACACCTTCATTTTTTACACCCAAAAAAGGTGGGAAGCTGAAATTAAAATCCAAACAGTCAAATGGATACGGAAATACATTTAGGGAAAACACATTTTAGGTTATAAAAGTCAAAAGAAAAAAAGGCACAGACCATTTAAACTACCCCTGTTTTTGTACCAAAGCCTGCCCCTTTAAAAACCTGCATAACCCACAAATTAAAAAGTAGAAGAAGGCGTATGATTTGAACCATCATTTTACTTGAACGGGAAATTTTGTTTACCCCTGTCCTGGGCCCCCGCACGCGCCCCAAACCTGCAGACCCCCACTTTTAAAAAAAGTGGGAAAAAAAGGAGTTTTTTCAACACCTTTTTAGTTTCACTGGAATTTGGGATTTTACCTGTCCGGGCCCAAAGCATGACCCCCAAAACCTCCCTTGCCCCCACTTTTAAAAGTCCCGGAAAAAAAGGGGGGGTTTTTTTAAACCCCACCATTTTAGTTTCACTGGACATTGACTAAAAACCTGTCCTGGGCCAGCATGACCCGGGGGCCGGAGTTACGTGGGGGGGTTTTGAGACCCCAAGGTTTTTGGCCCCCCCCGGGACCGTCATCTATTAACATGGGGTTTTAAAATTCCCCTGATGACGCAGCAATAAAAACTGTCGTGTAAAGCAGAGTGCGGAAGGGAAGGGTGAGAACTAAAGGGGCCTTCCCAGTACACAGTCAATACCTGGGAAAGCGCTTGTCCATCAGTATGAGTGTGGACCAATTGAGTTCCCTTTGGGAAAATTTAATGGGGGTTTTAACCCTCCTTTTTAACCCCAGGTCCCTTTATCTTGGCATTTTTTTTTCTCTTTTTTATCAACTTTGCTGGGGGGAAAGGGGTCTCTGTACTTTGTTCTCTGCCCGTGCTAATATTTCCAATGCCCCTCTGAATAACCTAAATCTGGTAAAGTTTTCCTTACCCCCCTTGTACAAAAAAAGGGGTTTTTTTTTTAAAAACAGCTTTTTTGTACATGAAAAGTTTTTTAGTACTTTAATTTGGAAAACACTTTTTTTAAAAATGGGATGGAATCCCACCATGTCTTTGTTTCTTTTTTTTTCATTTTTTTAAAAGGGGTTTTGTCTCACTATGGGATTGTTTGCTATGTTAAGGATCTTCCCAAATACAAGTCATTTTGAAATTATTTTTTCCCTTTAAAACCAGTGTCCTCCCTATTCCTGTTTTGACACCCAAACCCCAAAACCTTGAGCCACTCTTGAAAAATTTGTGAAGAAAAAAATGCCCTGTTAAAAAACAATTTTTTTTAGAATAGGACCTTTTGGTATAGCTGCATGTCACAGAAAAATTTTGCCCCCAAAAATTTCAAAGCATGACCTTTGAGCCATTTTTGGGGGAAAATTGTGGGGAAAAAATGTCTTTTTAGAAACAACCATTTTTTAAAAAGGGGCCTCTGTATAGCTGCAGGGCACGCAAAAATTGCCCCCAAAAATTCAAACCCTTGCCCTTGACCCCCTTTGGAAAAAATTGTGAAAAACCCAAAGGGCTTTTTGAAAAAAAAATTTTTTAAAAATAGGCCCTTTTGTATAGCTGCTGTCAAAAAGCAAAAATCCCCCCAAAAATTTTCAAAGCATGAACCTTGAGCCACTTTGGGACAATTGTGAAGAACAAATGTCTGTTAGAAACAACATTTTTTAGAATAGGCCCCTTAGTATAGCTCCCATGTCACGGGAAAAATGAAAAAAATTAAAAGCATAAACCCTTGGGCCCACTTTGGAAAATTTGTGAAGAACAAATGTTTTTGTTAGAAACAAATTTTTTAAAAATAGGCCCTGTTTTTATTGTGCATTTAAAGCAAAATCCCCGGGAAAAAAATTAAAGATGCCCCTTTGGGGCCAAATTTGGACAATTGTGAAGAAAAAAATTCTTTTTGAAAAAAATTTTTTTAAAATTTGGAAACCTGTAGTATAGCTGCATGTCACAGAAAAAATGCCCCCAAAAATTAAAAACAGGGAACCCTTTGAGCCAGTTTTGAAAATTTTGGGAAAAAAAAAATGTCTTTTTGAAACAAATTTTTTTAAAAAAAAAAAAGGCCCCCCCCCTGAAAGTATAGCTGCATGTCACAGCAAAAGGCCCCAAAAAATTCAAAGCATGAAACCTGAGCCACTTTGTACAATTTTTTGAAGGAACAAAAAGTTGTTAGAAACAACATTTTTTAAAATAGGCCCTTGTAGTATAGCTCATGTCACAGCAAAAAAATCCCCCCAAAAATTAAAAAGCATAAACCTTTTGAGCCACTTTGTAAAAATGTGAAAAACCAAAATTGTCTGTTAGAAAAAAAATTTTTTTAAAAATAGGCCCGTATTTATAGTGCTTTGTCACGCAAAATTTCCCCCAAAAAAATTCAAAACTTTGACCCTTGACCCCGCCCCTTGACAATTGTAAAAGAACAAAGGTCTGTTGAAACAAATTTTTTAGAATTTAGGACCGTAGTATTGAGGGCTTTTTCAAAAGGGCAGCATCCCCCAAAAAAAATTAAAAAAAAGATTTTTTAAAAAGCCCCTGGGTTAAAAAATTGTGAGGGAAAAAATGCCACTTAGAAGCCACATTTCTTTTCCCCAAAGGCCCCATGATTTGTTTTGTATCTCCAGCTACATGACCCAAAAAATTAAAAAATATGACTTCCAGCCCCCTATTAAAAATTGTGATGGAAAAATTTGCCACTTAAAAGGGCCACATTTCGGGTTCCCAAAAGGGACCATAATTATAGTGTTTTCCCCGAAAACATGACCTCAAAACTATTGACAATCCCAAAAAATTTTTAAAGTTTAAATTGAGTAAAGGGAATACGGTGTTGTCATGAAACCTTGTGTTTTTTTACTTTCCTCCTCAAAAGCAAAACCAGAAAAAAATGAACTGTTGGGAAAAGAGAATAAAAATTGAGTAAGAAATGATCATTTAAAAAAAAAAAAGTTTTCAGAGGACTATTTCTGTTTAAAAAAAAAGGAATGTGAAGTAGCCCCGGAAAATAATCGGTAAACCTCGGCAATTGGGGCCACAAAAATCATCAGAGATCCATGCACTGATTACCCTTGATGAAAGTCCAAAGGATCCCTTTATTGGGGAAAAACCCGGATGCGTTTGCCCTGTAATGACTCCTCCAGCTGGGGCTAAAGGTTGCTCAATATGCCCGCTGGTGCTGGGCGGACAACACCTCTATGGCGTATGGGGCCACCCGGGGCCCCTTTCGTCCATTTTGGTTTACCCAAAAAGGGTCTTTGGGTTGGGGAAACACCCAAAAAACATCGGTGTTGGACGCAGATAGTGTGCCCGATTTTAAGCTAAATCTGTGTGTTGGATGGGGGGCCCTGCATTGCATGCGTTGGTGAGGTGGTAAAAAAGTTGCCAGAGGTCACCCATTAGGCTTCTCCCCAACCTTGCCTGCTGCGCCGCTCCCGCCTACTTGGCCTCTACTGCTGTCACGTCGTTGAGGGTTTTTCCACCGAAAAATTTTGGGGAACGGGGAAGCAGTTTGCAACAATGTCTCCGTTGATAATCAGAAAGGGTTTCCTTTTTTTCCCCTGTTTTACTCTCAAATTTGGGTGGGTGGGGGAAAAGTGCTGAGTTTTGTTTTTTCCGGGGACCCAGGAGGGTGGCCCCCACAGTAACTGTTGTTCATTTTAAAGGCTTTTAATGGAGGACCCTTGTTGGGGGAAAAATGGAGCTTTCCAAGCACCCCGTGTGAGAGTGGGCCTTGATTTCCCAACCCCTCTGGGTCGGGGGGAAACTAGCAACTGATTTCCTCATTTTCCCTCCTCCCCCTCAAATTCGCGCAAACCTCTTTCCAAGGCGGGGACGTGGTAACATCGGGTCTGGGAAATTTTCCTCTCCTCCTCCTCCGCTGCCTCCGACAAGTTAAACCCAACAGCCCTGACTTCCCTGAGATGATGCACCCTGAGAGCTGTTGGCCCCCTTTTGCATAGCCCCCGGGGACCCCAAAAACCACTGCCTAATGAAGACCAATGAAATTGTGAAAATGTCGGGCCTTGTGGATTTGAGGGAGAAAAGGCTCCCTTTTCCGAAACTGTGTCCGTCTCCTCTTCCGTCGCGGGGGGGACCTGTTGTTTCAGAGTGTCCAAAGATCGTTCCAGAAATAAGATCACCCCCAATGCTTTTTGCTGAACCAAAAGGGGAAATTTTCCGCACTGACCATTTTGGTGGCTTCTTCAAAACCCGGCCCAAAGGGTGGGGAGCTCTTTAACCGGGCCCCCCACTCTCGGGGTTAAAAACCCGAGGTCCCGGTCCCCCTGCTTGTCAGGCCCCTGGGGTCCTTCGTACTGCGTAATGGCATTGCGCCCGCTCCCACAAAAAGCTGGAAACAAAGTGGAGGGTGGAATTCCAGGTGTTGCCCTGTCAACAAAGAGAGGTGGGCGGGGAGGGAAACTGACGCTGCAAGCAGCCCGGGGAGGAAAGAAGCAGGGTGCGAACGGCGGAAGTCGGCTCGAAACCCCGAGCCCCTTTTCAGCCCGGCAGTCCGAAAAGGGTAAATCTTTAGAAAATTTTGGAAGAACCCAAAGGTTTTATGACATGTGCCAGGGAAGGGGTGTGCTCCAAAAAATACCGATCTTAAAAGGGGGCCAGCAGATTTCGCCCGTTATCGCCCCACCACCTTGCCTGGCACAAAGGTTTTGTTTACCCAGCCAGCCCCGGTCTCCGGGTTTCTTAGAGCCCCTCCACAGGGTCCTGCCTGTGTGTGGCGGTCCCTTAAGGGCAGATTTTAAAACCCAAAATGGCCTTTGGGGTCTCTGGGCACGTGATTTCCCCGAGGACCTTGGGGGGGAAATCCCCGCAAAACCCTCCCTGCGGTTTTGGGAAAAGCGTGAGCCGGCCCGAGAGCCACCGTTTCCCCCAGAGATTTCCACCCAGGCTCACCTAGTGGCTGTCACTGAAAATTTAGCGGCCCTTTGGCCCTGCTTACCCAGTCCATGTGTCAGTGGTGAGATGGGGCTTTTCCCGGGCCCCGATGGAAAACAAACCCCTTTAAATTTTAGATGGGCAAGTGCTGGGCCCGGGGAGGGGGGTTTTCTGGCCCAAAAAATGCCTGCTCGGCCTTTTGGTATTGGGGGGGAGGCGAGGGGCCTTTAGTGGCGGAAAACCCCTTTAGTGTCCCCCGACGGAAAGGCAACATTTTCCCAAGGCCCAAAAACCCCGGCAATGGGCGGGGCATTAAAGGGTTTTGGTTTGGGATTTTGGGTTCAGTGTTTCTTTTGCTCCCCAAAACCCGAAAAACAGAAGGCTGGCTGGGTGATGGCCGCTGTACGGCGTGAAAGGGCATCAAACTGGCGGAAGGAGAAGGGGTAGGTTTGGGGTTTTCTGGTGGTTTTGGTGGTGCTGGGCGAAGGTGGAGGCTGAAGCGGAGGCTGATCCCCCGATCATGGGCCTTTTGAGAGACATGGGAGCTGGGGGAAAAGCTTGGTGGTGGGAAGGAGGGGGGGGCGGAGGAAAAGGGGGTTTTACAGTGGTTGGGGGCCCGGCGTCGGTCTGGGTTTTTTGGCCAAATGTTCCCTCCAAATTTAAACTCATGTTCCCCCGGAAAGTGAACCCAGACTTGTTTTGGGGGTGGTTTACCACTTAAAAGGTTCTTGCCTTACTTATGGGTTTACGGGAAAAAGGGGCATATGACATCGTGGGTGAAACAGAGGCCCTTTCTCAAAAAAAGGCCCCCGGCCCTTGGGAGGTCCTGGCCTTTTTGAAGGGGGGATATGCGAGGAGCGGGGTTTGCGCCCGACCGTGGCTGGCGGAATCATATCAGCGGGGTTTGCCCACCCCCCCCTCTCCCTTTTTGTGGCCCGGGGCCTTTTATTTACAATTTCCCCATCCCTCTTCCCCCCGTCCCCTGATGAAGCGCTCGCAAACAAAAATTTGCGGAAAAGAACCCGGATGGATTTTCCCCAATGTCTTTATCATTTATCATCCCTCAACACAGGTGACATGGTTTTGTCCTGCTTTTTTGCCCTCCAGAAGCTGGGGGGGGGCTCAAACAAGGGGCAAAAACAAGGGGTTGGCCGGGCCGCCCCGGGTTTTTTTCGTTGCCCGGGGTTCCTTCACCTCCCCTCTGTTAGGCCCCCCTCCCCGTTTAAAAATGGGGTCTGAGCAGGGAAAAATCACCTTTTTGGCCTCTTGATCTTTTAAAATGCCTTTTGACCCCAACCGCATTTTGTCCTCAAAGAGGGGCTTCCCCCAAAAAGGATTTTTCCCCCAGTGGTGGGTAAACGAGTTGTCATTTGGGGGTGCTTCTTTTTGGGCGGATGCTGATGATGCTGTTGGGCGACATTTGTGGCCATGACTTTCCCCAGGACGGGGAAGGGGAAGAATGGTAGATGCGGGGTTTTATTTTCCAAAAAAAGGACGATTTGGGGACGGGTGTTTGTTAAATTAGGTTCACAGGGCCCCGGGGCCAGCGTTGGAAAGGAAAGTCGGTCCTGCCAATAACGTTTCCCCCTGGCTTTGGGGTTGTCGCCAGCCCCTGGAAAAGGGGCCATTTCCCCCGTTTCTACCTCCAGGGGCTACCCCCCTCTTTGCTGCTTACCAAACCCGCATTTTGCTCCATGTTCAGAAATATAAAAAATTTGAGGAAGGTATGGATTTGTTTTGGAAAGTTCTTTTTTAAAAAACGGCAAATCCAGCTATTCTCAAACCCCCTTTAAACAAAAAAAATTGCTGGTTTTAAATTTAACTGCAAGGTGTCTATCAAAAAAAAAAAATCTGGAAGGGCCCAAAAATCCCTAAAAACCGTACTGTTATGTTTTGGTAAAAAATAAACGGGTTTTTTTTTTCAAACCCTTTTAATTCCCTGTGGTGAATTTTAGGGAAATTTCGTTTTAAGATTTACATAGATGCTGGTCAATGAACAAAGTGGGTGCGCAAAAGTAAAAAAACACGTAACTTTTTTGTTTAGTATAATTTAACGATTTTTTTTGAACCCTTTCAATTCACCTGTGGTGAAAATAGAATTGTGTTTTTTGATTTAAGTAGATGCTGCCCTCAATTTAAAAATTGCTGGGGTGCAAAAGTTAAAAAAAACCCTAACCCGTTTTTGTTTTGGGTTTTTTAAACGGGTTTTTTTGCACCTTTCAATTCACCTGTGGGGGAATTAAAAGAATTGCTGTTTTAAGATTTTTCGTAGAGGGTGCGGGCAATGAACAATGGGGGTGTGCAAAAGTAAAAAAACAAAAATTTAATGTTATGTTTTGGTAAATAAACGATATTTTTTGCACCTTTCAAATTTAAATTTTGGTTTAATTTAGGAAATTTCTGTTTTAAAATTTACCCTAGATGCTGCGTCATTGAAAATGCTGGGGGCGCAAAAAATCAAAAAACAAAGTAAAATGTTATGTTTTTTGGTTTAAAAAAACCCATATTTTTTGCACCTTTTAATTACCTGTGGTGGGAAAATTGAATTGCTGTTTTAAAATTTAGGAGATGCTGCCCTAAATTTAACAAAAGCTGGGGTGCCCAAAAAAAAAAAAAAACACGTAAATTTTTATGTTTTTGGGTTTTTTTAAACGAATTTTTTCCCCCCTTTCAATTCCCTGTGGTGTTTTTAGAATTTTCTGTTTTAAAATTTACGAGATGCTGCGTCAATGAACAATGTTGGGTGTGCCAAAAAGTCAAAAAAAACCCTAACTTTTTTGTTTTTGATATAATAAAAAAGGTATTTTTTGCACCTTTTTTAATTCACCTGTGGTGAGATATAGAATTGCTGTTTTAAGATTACGTAGATGCCTGCGTCAATGAAACAATTGACTGGCGTGCGCAAAAGTCAAACAAACACACCGTAACTGTTATGTTTTGGTATAATAAACGTATTTTTTGAACCTTTTCAATTACACCTGTGGTGATTATAGAATTGCTGTTTTTAAGAATTTACGTAGTGCTGCGTCAATGAACAATGATGGTGTGACAAAGTCAACAAAACACATAACTGTTATGTTTTGGCTATAATAAACTTTAATTTTTGCAACTTTCAATTCACTCTCTGAAGTGAAATATAGGAATTGCTGCTTTTAAGATTTACGTAGATGACTGCGTCAATGAAAACAATGCCTGGGTGTGCAAAAAGTCAAAAAACACCGTAACTGTTATGCGTTTTGATATCAACTAAACGGTATTTTTTGCACTTTCAATTCACCTTGTGGTGATAAATAGAACTTGCTGTTTTAAAGATTTTCGTAGATCGCGCACGTCACATGAACAATTTCTGGGTCGCGCAAAAGGTCAAATAAAAACACGTAAACTGTTGATGTTTTCGCAGATACACGGTATTTTGGCAACAAACAACCTGTGCTGACTTCAAGATTGCTGGATTCTAATTTTAAAAATGCAAGGTGGATATATCAACAGGTCCACAGGCTGTAATGAGGTAAAATTGAAAATGAATACAACTTATCTGAAATATGTCATCACTGATAATTAACAAGAATGGAAGTTTTGCAGCTAAACAAAGGAGAAATTGCAGTTACTAGAATTGATGTGTATCACAATATCAAGTTCAGGCCTGCACAATATCAAGGAAAAAATTTCAATAGCAAACTAGTTAATAATAAAGATATTCCACTTACAATGGTATAAACTAAGTCTTGGTGAACTTTATCCATGTGTTCTTTTTAGGCTAGAGCCTTGTCTGTGTTCGCAGCGGCCCACCACCCCCCGCTCACAACGCCGTTGAATTTAAAGCTGGTTAGATGCGGCTTTAAAATTCTCTAGCTAAAAACTATCATAAAATCTTCAATTCTCTAATCCTATCTAAAATTGGATGGAACACCAGCATAATAGTAAGAGGGTTATCTCTGTGCAAGAAATAAGACTAATTTCGCTGAGCTGTTTGGCCACAGGCAGAGCGCAGGGTCATATCCCTATGACGACGCTGAGAAGACACTGAGGCTGAAAACAGGACAACGCTGTTCTTATGTAAAAAACGAGGTCATGTCGATTTTTCCAGCACAATGCAACAATACACATCCCAGTCATGAACGTCGCACACACATCTCCACCCTGCTCACTCATTCTGTAATCTGATTTGCTCTCCGCCAAAATTACAGAAGCGGCCGAAAAAGGCGCGATCTTAATTGATGATGCACAGATTTTACCTTAATTATCGCCATGTCTGGAAATTTGATCACCATAAAACCTTGCCCGGATTTCAACCTTTGTCTCGATAAAAATAGCATCAACAACTAACCAGGAATATTGCTTTACCCCTAGTCCTCATCAGTGCCCAGAATTTCTTTGGACCTCAAAGACATTGGGCGCATCAGCCTCAGACGCGAGGGGAGAACAGCCCTTCTGGCGAAAAAAGATTAAGGACCAGGGGTTTCAGTAGGCCGAGCATGACAACGGAATTGGGATTCCTCATAGTAGAGAGGGAGCCAGAGTTTGTATGACACCGGGTTGATGCGGCTGATGGGCTCAAAGGGTCCATAGGAAACGGGGTACCAGTTTATTGGGAAGGCATCTTTAGAGAGGACATATATAGACGAGAGCCAACACCTTCTTAACCTGGAGGAAGATAAACCGGTGGAGGGATTCTTCTTTTGTCCGCTTGGGCAAGCGCGGAGCAGCGATGCAGGGTCTGGGACCAGAATGGCATTTCATGTTCTTGGACACCAGTGCGTCCGCCAACGGGACCTCAGAGGGGCTTGACAGAGGGAGAGGAGGGCGCGGGCATGCAGGCCATAAACAATGTTGAAAGGGTGAGACCCCCACGGGACTCAGATCAGGGCAGTTATCAAGAGAAACTCCGCCAATGGCAAGTAAAATTGGACCAATCGTCTTGACGTGCAGAGACGAAATGGCGAAGGTAACAGCCTTAGACATTGGTTGACCCTATCCTACCTGGCCTTTCAGTCTGCGGGTGGTAGGTGGAAGACGAAGTCAAGCTTCACCTGAAGTTCGGTTGCACAGGGTCGCCAAAACCTGGAGACAAATTGTATCCCCGGTACCGAGAAATTGCTGGGGGAGTCCATGCAGAGAAACACATGAGGAAAAGAACAGCTCCCCAGGCGGGGGGAAGATGGCAGCGCATGGAACGGGACGAAATGCGCCATTTCTAGAAAAAAGCGATCAGATATCACCCAAATGCATGGTGACTTGCCAGACGACGGCAGGGAGGTCAGTTATGAGTCCATGGAAATGTTGGTCAGGGTTGAGTGGGATTGGGAAGTGCGCTGAAGTAGGCCTGCGGATCATGTGAAGTGAACCTTGTGCCGGGCCACAGGAAAGTCTCCAAGACGAAACGAAGTCCTTAAAATCCTTTTCAAGCTCATGGCCACCAATAGAACCTGGGATATACAGGTAAGAAGGTTCTTCCGTGGCGCCGGGCACATGATCAGCCTACAATGAGCAATGTCCCCATTTTAAGATCGTCTGCGAACAGAGTGCAGGACGGCACATAAGTACTTCCAGGAGGGACCTTCCGGAGCATGTTAGCTGCCGAGATGAGACGTTCTGGAGGAATTATGTGTTCTGGAGAAGTATCATTCACACAACAACTCGGTGGGAACCGGGACGAGGGCAGTCAGCTCTCACCATTTTCTCAGTGGCCTGAAGTGAATCTGAAATCGAACCGGCCGAGGAAGAAGAGCGACCAATAGCCTGGGCGTGTGGGTCTAAGTAGCTGAGCCATCTACAGATATTGGAGGTTCTTATGGTCCGAGTAGATGCGGATGGGAAAAAGGGCGCCCTACAGCAGATAACGCCACTCCTCCAGGGCCAATTTTATGGACTAGTAGCTCTCGGTCGCCAATCGTGTAATTACTCTCGGCCGATTGAGAACGTCTGGAGAAGAAGCTGACATCGTTTACCAGTCTTAACCGTGGGACCATTTTTGCGTAAGCAAATGCGCCGCGCTCCCTCACAGAAGAGGCATCCACCTACAGTGTGAAGGGTTTTGCGGAATCGCCGGACGTGCAAGGATAGATGCGCAGAGAAGGCGGAATTGAGCTTCCGGATAACGCCTCACTCGGCACCTCGAACGGCCAGCTGCTGGATTGGCTTGTTTCTTGGTGAGGGCTAATATCGGAGCCTCCAGCCGTAGAGAGTGAGATATGAAATGCGATCAGTAGTTGCAGAAGCCCAAGATCGCTGGATAGCCCCAGCCCGACTGGGCGTCGGCCACTGCAAACATGGCCAAAACCGTTTTTTGGATCCATCACGGAGGCCTTGGTCCAGAGATAACGTACCCCAAGAAACGGAGGAGCTAGTCATGATGGACGTGGCAGTCCCTAGCTTGGCATACAGGTGGTTCTCCCGGAGGGTTTCTGTACTTGTCGAACTGGCTCGTCGGTGGGGTCTCGAGCGTCAGGAAGAGAACACCAGGATTCATCAAGGTAGACCACCATGCAAATGGGGGAGGTCCCTAGAAGTCATTCACGAGCTCCTGAAGATCGGCAGGAGCATTGCACGTCCGCGCACAAGGGCATCACCTGGTATCAAAGTTGCCCATCCCTGGTGTTGAAGGCCGTCTTCCATTCATGCCCTTGTGAATTAGGACCAAGTTGTTGGCACATCTCACGATCCAACTTAGAAGAAAATCTTGGCGCCTGCCAGCGCAATCAAAAAGTTCTGTGATCAAGCGGGCAATGGGATAACGTTTTTTAACGTGATCTTGTTTCTAAACCCCCGGTAGTATGTGCAGGGCTCGCAAGGTACCAATCCTTATCCTTCACGAAGAAGAATACCGCGCCAGCAGGAGATGAGGGACTTTCGGATGAACCCCTTCCGGAGATTCTCCTGGATGTACTCGGGTCATGGCTTGGGTCTCAGGCACCGGACCAGTGGGTAGACTCGGCCACGGGGGAGGACCTGGTACCGGGCAATTAAGTCGATCGGGAAATCGTATGGTCACGATGCGGAGGCAGACTCTCTGATTGTGCTACTCAGAGCAACAAATCGAGTGTACTGCAGATTTTGGGCAGGGGCCCCAGCACAGCGTAACGGCATACGACTCGTGAAGGGTTGGCGAGTGCAGGGAAGCCACAGGGCCAAGGTGCCACCAAACAACGCCCCCGGCAGTTGGGACCCCAACGAATAACTCTCAGTAGACCAGACCAGGACTACAGGAGAGAGTGGAAGCCACAGCCATTGGAGTCTCCGAGGTTTGATCGCCGTGAGGAGCGAGGCAACACATAGAAGGAGATTTCTTCCTTATGCGCGCCCCCAGTGGAGGGACAGTGGCTTGGTGACAAATTGGATGGTGTCGTATGCAGACCTCACCGCTGACGGATGAGATGGACAAGGCGGTTTTCTCCAGGATCTCCACCGACTGACGATAATGACTTCACTAGGGGGATGGTAGTATGAAGTTCCCGGCGGAGCACGAGTACAGAAAATGCCGGAACTTGGAAACTTGACACGACCATGCACTGGCTCAACAGGGTGGAAAGGGGAGGTCTGCAACTAGCATTGCCCTCTCCCACAGATCCTAGGTGCGGGACTTTACCGCAGGCTTGGGAAACTTGGCAGGCAATTCCTCGGAAAATGCTCTGGGCTGCCACAGTAGAGGCACAAGTTTCCTTTGCTGACGCTGGGCCAAATCTTGCTCAGAGAGGGCGAGCACCGATTAATCTGCATGGGCTGGTCGGTGGGTGTTGGCGGCTGTGGCGCAAGGACGGCCACCTGGATACACCGGTGCCAGGCCGAAGGAAACCGGCGAGGTTGGGCTGGACTGAGCGCTCATTGCTGTAAGCTCCTCTAAGTTAATGAAGCGTACATCGATGGGGTGCTAACCGGCTCAGGTCACTGAGGGAAGAGGGAGGTCTCTAGCTGCACAAGACGTCCTCCTAACTCGGCTTGAGAGCCCTTCTGAAAGGTAGAACACAGAGACGGCCTCGTTCCAAGACAGTTCAGAGGCCAGAGTACGGAACTGTACCGCGTAGTCTCCTACAGACAGGTCCCTCTGGCGTAGGTTTAGAGAGGGCACTCCTCAGCGAGGATGCACGGGATGGTCTCCTCGTACACACTGCGGAACTCACTGAGGAACGGACTGTAGATCCGCCGTCACTGGGTCGGTTTCTGTCATAGGGGTGTAGTCCATGCCACGGCCTTCCCGGTATGGGGCTGACCACAAAATTCACCTTCCCACGTTCAGAGAGGAAACCGATCTGCCATCAGCTCCACGTGCATTAGAGCACTTGGGTCGATAAAACCCCACCCCAAGACCACCAACCCCCCCCCACCTCACCTCCCAACGCACCAAGATCCCCCCCTGGCAGAGTTTAGGGTCTTCATCGAATTTAGAATGGAGAGGCGACAGCCGAAGCTTCGGGCCCCCTCAGAGTAAAAGGAACGCTAGAGGTGGGTCAAACCGCTGGCAAGGCTGACCGGAAGGTTTGCTGCTGCTGGACTCGGTGACGAGTTGCTGCAACATGGTGGGGATCAGCTGGGTAAGTTCATGCGCCTGTTGACCGAGTTGCTGTGAACTGGCGGGCAACAACCACCGGGTCTTTAGATCCGCCAGGATGCGGTAACGGCACCCTTGGCGGGATCCATGGCCGGTTCATACTGTTACGGTCTGGAGGTGGATCCACTGGAACCACCCGCAGGCGCTGGGTAAGCAACACACATGGAGTGGAATCTAAGTGGGTCCCGGTTCATTCACAAGAGCCCGCCGCATTGACGGCGATGGTCTTGCTGCGGCGAAGAGTCACCAGGTCACTACCACTGGCGAGGCTTGCCTGCGGTGGCGGCCAAGGGTAACGAGGTATAGGATCGGCAGGCAGGCTCGTAGTCGTTTGGCAGGCAGGAGGTCAGGACAGGCGGCTCTGGTTCGTAGATGGTAGACAAGCAGGAGGTCAGGACAAGCGGCTCTGGTTCGTGGTCGGTAAACGTTGGCAGGTGGTCGGTTACACGGTAGACAAGGACTGGAACACTTTCAAGTAAAGCTTTCACCTCGGGAGAATAAATAAGGATCCGGCGAGGGCGCCAGGAAGAGGCCGGACATAAATAGGAGCAGTGCCGGCAACTGACCAATTACGGCGCACTGCCTTTAAATTCAAACTGCCGGTGCACACGCGCGACACCTAGGGGCGGAGCCCTCGCGCCGGGAAATGGAGGACCAAACTGAGCAGGAGCGCGGGAACCGGGTATGTGATCGACGGCGGCGGACGGGGAGTTGGCGGACCCTGAAACCCGTCTTGCAGGGACGGGGACCTCCGCTGGCGACGCAGGGGCACGGATTGCGCCTCGCGACCGGGACAGTGGTAGCAGGGGCATCCGCGATATCCGTATAAATTTTGAATAGGTGTTTTTCACTTTGGCACAGCCCATTGTTGTTCAAAGACCCACCTTGTACTTATATTAGGATACAGAAATTTGCTAGTAATTGCAGGTGTATTTCATAGGTGCAAAACCCACCTTGTATTATCCGTATATATTTTGAATAGGTGTTTTTCACTGTGGCGCAGCCCATTTTTGTTCAAAGACCCACCTTGTACTTATATTAGGATACAGAAATTTGCTAGTAATTGCAGATGTATTTCATAGGTGCAAAACCCACCTTTAATTATCCGTATAAATTTTAATATGTGTTTTTCACTTTGGCGCAGCCCATTTTTTGTCAAAGACCCACCTTGTACTTATATTAGGATACAGAAATTTGCTAGTAATTGCAGGTGTATTTCATGGTGCAAAACCACCTTTTATTATCCGTATCAAATTTTGAATAGGTGTTTTTCACTTTGGCGCAGCCATTTTTGTTCAAAGAGCCACTTGTACTTATTTTAGGATACAGTAATTTGCTAGTAATTGCAGGTGTATTTCAGAGGTGCAAAACCCACCTTTTATATCCGTATAAATTTTGAATATGTGTTTTTTCACTTTGGCGCAGCCCATTTTTGATTCAAAACCCACCTTGTATCTTATTTAGGATACAGAAATTTGCTAGTAATTGCAGGGTATTTCATAGGTGTAAAACTCACCTTTTATTATCCGTATAATTTTGAATAGTGTTTTTCATTTGTCGTGACCATTTTGTTCAAAGTACCACCTTGTTACTTATATTTGATACAGAAATTTTGTGGTAATTGCTGTTGTATTTCAGATTGGTGCAAAACCCACCTTTTTATTATTCCGTATAAATTTTGAATAGGTGTTTTTGCACTTTGGCGCCCATTTTTGTCAAAACCCTTGTATTATATTAGGATACAGAAAATTTGCTAGTAAATTTCAGGTGTTTTTTTCATAGGTGTAAAACTCACCTTTATTTTCCGTATAAATTTAAATGCTGTATTCATTTTGTCGTGACCCCGGGTTTTTTTTGTTCAAATATCCACCTTGTACTTAAATTTGAATACAGAAATTTGTGGTAACTAAATGTTGTATTCATTGGCAAAACCCACCTTTTATTTCCGTATAACATTAAATAGCTGTTTGCCCTTTGGGTTTTCCCCCTATTTTCAAAGAGCCCCCTTGTACTTAAATTTGGATACAGA
The DNA here is from genome assembly GCA_025379985.1 of Phyllomedusa bahiana. Classification (NCBI taxonomy): domain Eukaryota; kingdom Metazoa; phylum Chordata; class Amphibia; order Anura; family Hylidae; genus Phyllomedusa; species Phyllomedusa bahiana. Next base: position 52,186 of record JAODAL010013183.1, read on the forward strand.
AATTTTTAGTTACTGTTGGGGTATTTCATTGGTGCAAAAACCACCATTGGTTACCCCGTATAACTTTTAAATAGCTGTATTAAATGTGGTGGGGGCCCTGTTTTTTTTAAAAATAGCCACTTTTTACGACAATTTTTTTATAAAAAAATTTTTTTAAGAAAACTTTTTTTCCGTTTGTCATTGCTGAAAAAAAACGCAATTTCTCATCCGTGTAACTTCTGAATAGTTTTATTGCCCAGTAAATTTCCCCAGTTTGGTGCAATAGCACACTTGTAGGGATATTTTTTTTTAAAAACTATCAATTCCTTGCCCCTTACGGGCAGTTATAAAATCCCTGGGACGAAGGATAACACTGTTTGTTTTTGGGTTTTTTAAGGGTTTCTTCCCCCAGCCCCCAAATTTCACAGGTTTTTGGGCAAAAAACAATTCTTTTTCTAATCCTATTTTGGCTGTAGAAAATTAGGGGGGATTTAAGAATAGCTGGGGATTTGCCACTTTCAATAAGAGACTGTAAAAAACTTTTCCCATCCCTTTTTAAAATTTTTTTCTTTCTGAACATGGGGGGAAAATGCAGGTGGAAACCCCCCGGGAAAAAAAGGGGTGTGGGCATGGAGGTAGAGGTACGAAAAAAAGAAGGGGCTCATTCCATTTCGGCGACAACACGCAAGCCTTTGGATCATCGGTTGCAGGACCGTCATTCTGTCACTGCTGGTTCCCGGGGCCCCGTGAATCTCAGTAACGAACAGCGCCCCCAATCTGTTTTTCATTGGGTTAAAGGGAACCTGCATCCACAGTCTTACCCCCTCATCCTCCCAGTCACGGGTACAAATGTTTGGGCATCAATTTTCGTCAGCACCGTCCATCATGAAGCGAAGGGCAGCTCAAGTGGGCAAATCGTGTACCCACCACTGGGATAATCCATTTTTCTGAAGACCTCTTTGAAAAAAATTGGGTTGGGTCAAAAGGCTTTTCCCAAAGTCAAGATGCCAAAGATGATGTTTTTGTCTGCTTACGTCAATCGCTGAGTCATCAGAGGAGGAAAAGGAACCGGTAAAATTGGGCAAAAATCCCGGGGGGGGGCATCTTGCAGTGCCTGTTGCTTTGTCCCCACACTCCGGGGATGCAAAATGTCGGGACGGGGGAAGTACCTGTGCTGCTGATGATGAAGGACATTGCGGATCCAAAACGTGGTCTTTTCAAGAATTTGGAGAGCGCTTCATCATGGGGAGGAAGACGATGGGGTTGTCAGTAGGGGTAAAAAAGGGAAGGCGGTCACACAAGCTGCTAAAATTATTCCCCACCACCACAGCGGAACACGGCCCCCTCGCTTATCGCTGTGGGAAAAGGCCCAGAACTCTCAACCATGCCTTTTCGAGAAAACCTCTGATTCACCCAGCGAGTCATATGCCCCTTTGCCGAAACCTCAGAAAGGGAAAAGAATCTTTGGGTGTTTAACCACCACCAAATTCTAGTACAGCACGAATGAGGGTTAAAATGGGGGGGAAACACGGGCCCAAAAAAAGGCCACACAGATCCCGGGTTCCAACTCTGTTTTCCGCCTCCCCCTCCCCCCACCACCAAGTGTTTCTCAGCTCCCCATGTCCTCAGAGTCATATCAAGGATCAGCCTCCGCTTCACCCTCCCCCCGTCCCCCGAGGACCACCGCCCCAACAAAGCCCCCATTCACCCCTTCTCCTTCCACGAGTTTGATGCCGATGCTTTTACAGCGGCAGTCAAGAAGCACCCCTTCTTCTATCGGGTTTTGGGGAAAAGAAAAAACCTTTAACCCCAAACCCCAACCCCAAACCAAAACCCTAAAAGACGGCATTGAAGGTTTTTGGGGGAAATGTTCCTTTCCATTGGGGCAAGAGGGGTTCCGCCACGTCATGGCCCTTTGTCTCCCCCCCAAGCCCAAAATTTCCGGCAGGCTTTTCTTTTCAGAAAAGCCCTCCCTCCCCCGGGCCCGCCATGTGTCATCTAAAATTTAATGCGCGTTGTCTGCATCAGTGTCTGGCAAAGTCCATCTGACCACCGACACATGGATTAGTAAGCACGGCCAAGGCCGCTATATCTCTGTGACAGCTCGCTGGGTAAGCTGGGTGGATGTCTCTGGTGGTGACAGTGGCTCTCAGGCTCGGAGCACGCTCTTCAAAACCGCAGGGATGGTGCAGGGTTCTTTTCCCCAAGGTGCTCTGGTGGCATCACGTGCCCAGAGAAACCAGGCCGTGTTGAAATTAATCAGTCTTGGAGACCGTCCACACACAGGTCAGGAGCTGTGGACGGCTCTAAGCCATGAGACCGAGCGCTGGCTGGGTTACAAGAAACTTGTGCCAGGCAAGGTGGTGTGCGATAACGGTCGAAATCTGCTGGCCGCCCTTAAGATCGGGGAGCTGGAGCACATCCCTTGCCTGGCACATGTCATGATCCTTTTCGTCCAGAAATTTCTAAAGCGCTACCCGGGTCTGGACTGCCTGCTGAGGAAGGCTCGAGGTCTGAGCTCACACTTCCGCCGTTCGCACCCTGCATCGTCCCGACTGGCTGCGTTGCAGCATCAGCTCGGCCTCCCCGCCAACCGTCTCATTGTTGACGTGGCAACACACTGGAATTCCACCCTTCACATGCTCCAGCGATTGTAGCAGCAGCGCAAAGCCATTACGCAGTTCTAAGTGACACATGGCCTGACAAGCAGTGGTGCTGTCCCTGGAGTGTTGAAACACCGAGAGTGGATGTAGGTGAAAGAGCTCTGCACCATCCTTGACAGTTTTGAAGAAGCCACCAAAATGGTCAGTGCAGACAATGCCCTTGTCAGCATGAGCATTGTGGTGATCTTAGTTCTGGAACGATCGCTAGACACTCTGAAACATCAGTTCCCACCAGCGATGGAGGAGGAGACGGACACAGATGCGGACACGGAGCATTTCTCTCCGTCGAATCCACAAGACCCGACAGTTTCTCAATTTTATCGGTCTTCATTAGGCAGTGGTTCGGGTCCAGGGCTAGTGCAAGGCAGCGCCTCTCAGGGTGCATCATCTGAGGCAAGTCAGGGCTGTGTTGAAGCTGTGCCGGAGGAAACGGAGGAGGAGGAGGATGAGGTATTCCTGGACACCGACGTTATCGACGTCCCTGCCTTGGAAAGAGGTTGGCACGAATTTGAGGCGGAGGAGGAAGATGAGGAAGATCAGTTTGCTAGTGCCCCTCGAGCCAGAGGCATGGGAAATCAAGGCTCCATCTCTCACATGAGTGCTTGGATGCTCCATTTCCTCCAACATGATCTTCGCATTAAGGCCATCAAAATCAACAACAGTTACTGGGTGGCCACCCTCCTCGATCCCCGGTACAAAGCAAAACTCAGCACTTTCCTTCAACCCACCCAACTAGAGAGTAAAATGCAGGAATTGGAGACCGTGCTGATTGATCAACTTGAGACATCTGTTGCGACTGCTTCACGTTCTTCAAATGTCACGGTGGAACAAAGTCAGCAACGTGATTGCAGCAGAGTGTCAAGCAGCCGTAGAGGCGGCAGCAACAGCAGGCATTGGGGCAGGAGCCTAATGGGTGACCTCTGGCAATCTTTATTTACAACCTCACGAACGCATATGATGCAGGGCACACATACAGCACACAGAGACCAGCTTAAGATCATGTTCCAGACCCAATCGACTTCTGGTTATCCAAAATGGATGAATGGCCCGAGCTCGCTTGACACGCCATAGAGGTGTTGTCCTGCCCAGCAGCCAGCGTCATATCTGAGCGGACCTTCAGCACAGCTGAAGGAGTCATCACAGACAAACACATCCGGCTTTCCACAGATAATGTGGATCGTTTGACTTTCATCAAGATGAATCAGGCATGGATCTCTGATGATGTTGTGGCCCCAATTGCCGAGGTTACCGATTAGTTGCCGGTCTACTTCACATTCCTCTTCCAAAAGAAATGGTCCTCTTGTAAACTTTTTTTTAAAATGATCATTTCTTACTGCAATTTTTATTCTCAGTTCCCAAAAGTTCATTTTGCTGGTTTTGCGGTGAGGATACTGTAAAAGACACCAAGGTTTCATGAAAAAAATGTATTCCATTTACTCACTTTATCTTTAGAATTTTTCGCATTGTCAATGGTTTTGGGGTCATGGTGCTGTGAGATATAACTACTGTATAATCATAGTCCTTTGGAGCAGAAATGGGGCTTCTAAGTGGCCTTTCTCCCTCACAATTTTTAACAGTGGCTGAGAAGTCATTTTTATAATTTTTTGGGTCATGCTGCTGTGAAATGCAGCTATACTACAGGTCCTATTCCAAAAAGTGTGGTTTCTAACAGACTTTTGTTCTTCACAACTGTCAAGAATGGCTCAAGGGTCATGTTTTAAATTTTTTGGGGCATGTTGCTGTGAAATGCAGCTATACTACAGGACCTATTCTAAAAAATGTGGTTTCTAACAGACATTTGTTCTTCACAATTGTCAAAAGTGGCTCAAGGGTGATGGTGCTGTCAAAAACAGGAATAGGTAGGACACTGTTAATGGACACATATTGCAAAATGACTTGTTTTTGCAAGATCTTTAACATAGCTAGCAATCCCTGTAGTGAGACAACCCATTTAATACAATTAAAAAAAGAGAAACAAAGACGTGGTGGGATTCCATCCTAAAAATGGTGGTTCAAAGACTCCTTTTTCCGGCACTTTTTAATCTGTGGGTCAGACAGGTTTAAGGGTCATGCTGCTTTCCAGGACAGGGATAGTCAATGTCCAGTTCAAGTAAAATGATGGTTCAAATCATACTGCCTTCTGGCATTTTTTAATTTGTGGGTCATGCAGGTTTAAGGGTCATGCTGTGGTACAAGACAGGGATAGTGAATAGTCTGAGTTTTTTTCTGTGACTCTTGTTACCTAAATGTGTTGCCTAAGATGTAGCACTTATCCATTTTACTGTTGTGGATGTTAATTCCAGCTTCTCCTCCCCTGTTTGGGTGTAAGAATGAAGGTGTTGTTCCTCTCCCTTAGACTTTAATGGTCATCGGTGATAATCTATTATCGGATATCGGCATGATAATTGACGATATCGACTATCGATCAGATGACGAAAGTTGACACAATCGCTCATCACTAATCATTATCAGTTCTATCATTACATCCCTATCACGCTCTCCAGGTATTGTGTTTAAACTGCTCTTTATTACATCCTTACATCCTAGCAACATTGCGTAGATGCAAATAAGGTCTCAAATTATAATCTGCCTCTTAGCAACTGCCAATTAACCAATCATATAATGACAGAATAATCATGTGATTCTTTATACGTATCAAAGAATGTATCAAGCTGTAATAAAGTAGATTTTATGCTCCACCCACCTGAGTGCTGTGGATTGTCTCAGCTCTTGAGCTGTTAACGTCTATAATCATCTAATTTGGACGGAGACATCTAATTGGATAGGAGTAGAAAGAAGAGACAATTCTACACCTAATTTCTTATCTTAACTTATGTATATGAATATATATGAGGGGCTGCTGATAAGTCTTCGGCTTTCTGTTATTATTTTGTTTCATATATCTTGGGATAGGAATAAATAAGATAGTAAATGATGTTGAGGCTTTTAAAAATTTGTAACCTGAATTTGGGTGCTCAAATTCAGTTCTGGAGTGCATGAACTGACAATTTTACAATTGCCACACAGGAAAGAAGCAGTAATTTTATCTCTTTGTCCATCTTTGTGTCTTGTAAAATGATTCTTGTGTAGATGATCATGAAGATTGGGTGTTCGTCTGACTGTAACCAGAAGGTCTTGGAAACAGATTCCCCATTCTGCTAAGCACAGGAAATAATGTTGCGGGGGTATCCACATTCTAAAAATTATTGAGTAAGATCTTTTGCATGTTTACAAAAGGCCACATCATTAGTACAATTTAATTTGAGTTTCAAGAATTAACCAACAAGTACACCCCTTCTGCTATGGTCAGGATGAAAATTTGAAAAGTACAAAAAACTGCTAGTAGCAGAAGTTTTGATACGATTGTCTTGCTTTCTTTATGTTGAGATTCAAACAATTGACCTATGTAACAGAAATAAAACTAATAAGATTGATGTCCATTCATTACTGTCATGTACACACTTACCAGAATGTGAAGTGGAGGCCACTGTAAAAGAGTTTATTTATTTCCACTCAATCTTATTTGCACTCACCTTTCACTGGAAAACTGAGTATAAATCATACTCCCACAATGCCCAGGCACCCCAAGATATCTATTGCCACCTTCCTCAATAAAAAAAGTAAAGAAATCAGAGGGAAGGACACCGATACCCACAAACACCGTTTACCGGCACTCACAGGGTTAAACAATAACACACTGCTCTCCAGCAGTCACAGGGTTAAAACACTTTGATCAAGGCTATGGATTCTTAGATCAAACTTATTAAAGTTTTAAGCTTTAAAAGAAGCAAGGTACAATACTTATATAAAATATAGAAAGAAAGGTACAATAATGTGACATACATACATGTACATTGGTTCAGGTTTTAGAGCTGTCCATCAGCTCATTAGGGTAATTTGTTGTCCCTGACTGACTGAATAGATTATGACAGGGGAAAGAGAATTTTTATCTAATTAGATATGTCTCTGAAATGACCCATTATAACTTGGGTGGGATTGTCAAGAGTGATGACCGGATCATTCTTTGAAGTACATAGAAACTCCAGATCCCATATCAAAGTGTCCTACTTGGCGAGAACCTGTTAATCCCAATACAATGTGATAGTGTTTTATGACAAAACCAAACTTAATAAGCTTGAATAAAACCAATTATATGACCAGGTTAATGACGCTTCCATAAACAGCTGCATAAACAGTCTGTAGACTTATGGAATATACATAAATAAATAGTGAGGGGGTAAACAAAACAGCAGCTGCTCTGAAACATAATATTTAGTGATGAGCGAATTTCTCAAAAATTCGACTCGGCTGATTCGCCAAATTTTTCTCCCAAATTAGTTTCGTTCCAAATTTGTTCACGGCGAATCTCGTTAAAAAACAGCTACTTCCTGGTTGCAAAGAGCCTGTATGGTGTTTTTGAACATTGTGCCATGCAGAAATATGCATAGGGAGCATGGTTTGGTAATGGAACATTGCTGTGATTCAGTATGATATGCAGATGACTGGCACCGCTCTTAGAATCGCTTCACACTTCACTTATCTGGGCAGTTACGGGGTCAAAATTGACCAAATAACTGAAGGGGAAATGCAGTCTGACAGGGTAATGTCAACGCTAGCGAGAAAGAACCGAGAAGAGTGTCAAGATCCTACTATAGTGTCAAAGAGCGGGCTCCTTTTACGCCATTTTTCATCCAATGATTCCACAGAATATGACAGAACCTGTTCTGTTAAACGCTGATACGTGTAGAGCCCTCCCCCCGAAAGAGTGGAGAGGGTGTTGGCAGTCACATCACTTTTCATTTTGCCCTTCCTTTGATCTGTCAGTGTCCGCTATCAAATGGTCATCAGTATTGCTAAAGCCAAAAAGAAACAGGAGTTGATCCAAAACAGAGATGACAAGTAAATGGACTGTTTGCTTCTCTTTTATTTTTTGTATCCACTTCTGCTTTTGGCTACCTAATCATCGGACAATCCTGATGCAAAACAAATGATTATGTCATACTGGCCTTATGACTTCTCCGAAGACACAATCGGTTGTGTTTGTCCTTTTCATTCCTTCTGACAGATTAAAAGAAGGGGAAAACTAAACACAGTGGCAACATCATAGAAAAGTGGTGGGTGGAAACAGCATTAGTAAAACACAGGGTGGTCAAGTGAGAGAGTGGTCAGTTGGCAACAGCATGAGTAGGCCACAGAGTGGCACACTGACGGAGTGTGGAGGTGTTGGCAGCATGGCTTGAGTACGCCACAGAGTGGCACAATGACAGATTGTGGAGGTGGCAGCAGCATGAGCAGGACACAGAGTGGCACAATGACACAGTGTGGAGGTGGCAGCAGCAACTACAGCAGCACCACCAGGCCGGAGAGTGGCACAATTATATCATTTTGAGGTTGGCGACACCTAGGTGACATAAGGAGGAGGTGGCGGCAGCGACAGCATCAATCCAGAGAATAACATGGTGACATAACCTGGAGTTGACAGCAGCAGCAGCATGAGGCGACCTGAGTGGTGAGGTGGCAGCATCAGAAGGCTACATTATGGCCCAGTGAAGAGTGGGGAGGTGGGTGGCAATACCACTCCCTGGTAAAGATGGTGGGTGGTAGAAGGAGCAGCTGGCAACAGATGTGTGGCATCAGACGGTTGGCAGCATCAGAGTAGCTGTGGATGGTAGCCAGAAGAATCCAGACTCATTTTTCAAAGTTTGGATGAGGTGGCATGGCTGATCTAATCTGATGCATCAGGCAATGGTGTGTGGAAATCCTGTCTGACCCACTCCTGAATCATCTTGACATAGGTGAGTCTCTCCACATTTTGGGTGGACAAGCGAGTTCTCCTTGGGGTAACTATGGCCCCTGCCGTACTGAACACCTGCTCTGATGCCACACTATTTATTATTATTATTATTATTATTATTATTATTATTATTATTATTAACATTTATTTTAAAGCGCCATTGATTCAATGGCGCTGTACATTTGAGGAGGGTCACATACATGATATGTCAAGTGAGTACAATAATGACAATGAATGACGTATAACTGGTACAGAGGGAGAGAGGACCCTGCCCGCGAAGGCTTACAATCTACAAGGAGGAGGGAAGAGACAGGAGGAGAGGGGCAGACATGTTTGTGGGGTAGTACAGTGGCCGCAGGGTTATTGTAGGTTATAGGCAATCCTGAAGAAATGGGTTTTCAGGTTGCTTTTGAAGCTGGTGAGAATGGCAGAGAGTCTGATGTGTTGGGGCAGTGCATTCCAGAGTGTGGGGGAAGCGCGAGAGAAGTCTTGGAGAAGGTTATGTTAGGAGCTGATAAGAGGAGAACAGAGAAGAAGGTCCTGTGAGGAGCGGAGATTGCGTGAGGGGAGATATCTGGAGATTTGGGCAGAGATGTATGGAGGGGAGAGGTTATGGAGAGTCTTGTAGGTCTTGGTTAACAACTTGAAATGAATTCGCTGAGCTATTGGTAGCCAGTGAAGGGATTGACAGAGGGGAGAGGCAGAGGAGTAGCGAGGAAAGAGGTGGATAAGACAGGCAGCAGAGTTGAGAATGGTTTGAAGGGGAGCAAGAGTGCTAGATGGGAGGCCACAGAGAAGGATGTTGCAGTAGTCAAGGCGGGAGATGACAAGGGCATGGACGAGCCTTTTTGTGGTGTCGAAGTTGAGGAACAAACGGATGCGAGAGATATTTTTCAGGTGGAAGCGGCAGGCAGAGGTGAGGGTTTGGATGTGTGGTTTGAAGGACAGAGCGGAGTCGAGGATTACCCCAAGGCAGCGGACTTGCGGAACAGGTGAGAGTGTACAGCCATTGACAGTGATAGAGAGATCAGGTGGAGGGATGGAGGGGGACGGTGGAAAGATGATGAATTCTGTTTTCTCCACATTTAGTTTTAGGAGACGGGAGGAGAAAAAGGAGGAAATGGACGATAGACAGTCTGGGATCCGGGAGAGAAGAGAGGTGACATCTGGGCCGGAGATATAAAGCTGGGTGTCATCAGCATACAGGTGGTAATGAAAGCCATGTGAAGCTATGAGTTGACCCAGACCAAGGGTGTAGATAGAAAAGAGTAAAGGACCCAGGACTGACCCCTGGGGGACACCAACAGAGAGTGGCCAGGGGGAGGAGGTGGAGCGAGAATGAGAGACGCTGAATGTCCGATCAGAGAGGTACGAGGAGATCCAGGAAAGAGCCAAGTCTGTGATGCCAAGGGAGGAGAGGATGTGTAGCAGGAGGGAGTGGTCGACAGTGTCAAAAGGCAGAGGACAAGTCTAGAAGGAGAAGGACAGAGTACTGGCCTGAGGCTTTGGCAGTTGCTAGGTCATTGGTGACCTTGGTTAGGGCGGTTTCGGTAGAGTGGTTGGGTCGGAAACCAGATTGTAGTGGGTCAAGAAGAAAGTTGGAGGAGAGGTGGGAGGACAGTTGAAGGTAGACGTGCTGCTCGAGGAGTTTGGAGGCAAAAGGGAGCAGTGAGATGGGGCGATAGTTGGACAGAGAGGAGGGATCAAGGGATGGTTTTTTAAGGATGGGAGTGACAGTAGCATGTTTAAAGGAGGAAGGGAAGATGCCCGAGGTGAGCGATAAGTTGAAAAGATGGGTGAGGGTTGGGATGAAAGCAGCACTAAGGTCTGGGATAAGGTGTGATGGCAGTGGGTCAAGATTACAGGTGGTGAGGTTGGATTTGGACAGTAGAGAGGAAAGATTATCATGTGTAAAAGTGGGAAAACAAGTTAAGGGGGAATAGCATTGTGCAGATATAGAGGAAGTCGCTGGGGACTGGGGGCTGAAGCTTTCTCTGATAAGGTTGATCTTGTGTAGGAAGTGAATGGCAAGTCGTCTGCTGAAAGGAGAGAGGGTGGAGGATGTGGTGGTGGGCGGAGGAGAGAGTGAAAGGTGTTGAATAGTTGTCTGGGGTTATGAGACAGAGAGTATATGAGATTGGAGACGTAATCCTGTTTGGCTAGGGTTAGTGCAGATTTTAATGTATGTAGTGATTGTTTGTATGAGGCAAAGTCGTCGGTGGAGCGAGTTTTCTTCAAGCGGCGTTCTGCAATTCTGGAAGCTCGCCTCAGCTGTTTAGTGGAGTGTGTGTGCCAGGGTTGTCTGTTGATTTTGCGGGTTCTGTTGTGTGTGAGGGGAGCGACTGAGTCAAGGATGGCGGTCATTGTGTGGTTGTAGAAAGTGGTGGCTGTGTCTGGGTCATTAAATGAGGATATGGTAGAAAGAGGTGTAAGAGAATCAGAGAGAGTGTGAGGGTTGAGGTTTTGTAAGTTCCTGTGGGGGTGCACTAGATGTGGGACAGGAGGAGCCGGTGGGGTGGAGATGGTGGAGAAGGTGAGCAGATTGTGGTCAGATATGGGGTGGGGGGAGTTTGAGAACTCCGAGAGGGGTCAGAGGCGGGTGAATATGAGGTTCAGTGTGTGTCCATCTTTGTTAGTGGCTCCAGAGGTCCACTGGGAAAAATCAAAGGAAGAACAGAGTGAAAGGAGTTTGTTGGAAGCAGAGTGGGGGGTGTCAATTGGGATATTGAAGTCTCCCATGATAATAGTAGGGATGTCAGTGGAAAGAAAATGGACGAGCCAGGAAGCAAAGTGGTCAAGGAAGGCGGTGACAGGGCCTGGTGGTCGGTAGACAACAGCCACTTGAAGGTTGGAAGGGGCATAGATGCGGACAGAGTGCACCTCAAAGGAGGAGAGTGTGAGGGAAGGCAGAGGTGAAGAGGGGACAAAGGAACAAGTGTCAGACAGGAGGAGGCCAACACCTCCGCCATGCCTGTTACCAGGGCGAGGGGTATGGGTAAGTTGGAGGCCGCCAAAGGAGAGAGCTGTATCAGAGGGGGTCAGCCATGTTTCAGTCAGACCAAGGAAGAGTAAATTTCTTGAGATAAATAAGTCATGTATGTAGGAAAGTTTATTACATATAGGCCGTGCATTCCAGAGAGCTCCAAGGATAGGGATAGGGGAGCAGGGGTCAGAGTGTGCTTAGGTGTGGGTTACATTGGTTGATGGGGTTTAACAGACAATGTAAGTATGTGGTTGGGGACCCATGAGCAGGGAGCAGTGAGAGGTAGCAGGTGGGAGGGAGCGGTTAACGTTTGTTTGTTGACTTAACATGGAAGGTGGGGGGACAGTAGGGGACAGTTTATGCAAACTCCACTAGTTTGGCTGTCCAGTAGTCCAGCGGCTCTTCAATGTGGGGTGGCAGGATGCTGTCCAAGTAGGCCACCACCTGCTGGTTCAGGGTCTGCTCCAGATGCTGCTGCTGGTGAGTACTTTCCTCACTAGGTGGGTGAAGAAAGCTGCTCATCAACGACTCCAGACTAAGGTTGCTGCTGATGGAGCTGGTACTGCTCCTACCCCCCACACTTCCACAGCAGCCGTGGCAGTGGTACGCGAGTGCTGAGAAACCCCCCGGTCAGACCTGCTAAAGAATGGATGATGGCGCAGATAGGCAGCGGCCAACTGACTACATAGGACATCTCTATGGTACTTGTGTTTGTCCTTCTCGGCAGGTGGAAAAAAGGCCCCCATTTTGGACCAATAGCAAGTGTCCAAGAGGGTGGAGAGCCAGAAGTCATCCCTCTGCTGTATGGTGACTGTTCGGCTGTCACTACCTAGGCAAATCAGCATGCAGCTGGCCATCTGCGCAAGTGATTCTGAGGGACTCCCCGCCTCCATCTCCACTGTATACTGCCACAGTGTGTCTGGGTCACCTGCCTCATCTTTCTCATCTCTCTCTAGCTCCTCCGGCTGCTCCTGCTTCTCCTCTCCTGTTACCTGAGTAGAAAAAACACTCATTTCATCAGACATTCCTGGAGCTCCAATGTCGTCCTCCTTCTCTTCCTCCAGTTCAACCCCCACCAGACTCATGTGGCCATGAGGTATAGTGGCCACATCTCCAGTCCCCTGACCAGACAGAATTTTCAGCATCTGTTCCAGGACATGAAGCAGTGGAATGACATTGTTCATCCCATAGTCCTGGCTACTGACAAATAATGGAGCCTCTTCGAAGGGCCTGAGCATAAAGCAGGTGTCACACATGAGCTTCCACTGGCTAACAACAAAATTACACAGGCGAGTACTCCAGTCCGCTTGGATCATTAAGAAATTATTAATGGCCTTTCTCTGTTTCCAACGGGTGGAGATGTCGCATATCAGCCTATGTTCGGCGAGGCCGTTCTGCCACTGCAGCTCAAGGAGGGTGTGCTTGGAAGTGTAGGAATTTCTGAAGTGCATGCAAAGTTTTCTGGCCATTTTTAGAATGTCTTACAGATGGGTGGAAGACTTGAGGAACCGTTTGACAACCAGATGAAACATGTGCGCCATCCATTTCCATTGCCTGTCACTATGGTTCCGATATTCAGTTGTCACGGAGAAAGCCAGGTTTCGATTACTTTCATGATATGGAGCAGTTCCTCCCCTGCATGACTTCGTCGCCCAGGCAAACCAGTTGTATAAATGTATGACACCACCGTGCCCTGCACATGTGGTATGTTGGAGGAGCACTAAGACTTGTCGCTGCAGTGGAGACTGAAGTGGTGGAGGAGGAGGAGGCGAACATTGACGCAGGATCAGCAGTTTGACAGCGTGGAGGAGAAAGCGGCGTCTCCGGTACAAGTTGCTGCTGTGGCTGGGCAGGAAGCACATTCACCCAGTGGGCCATAAAGGATATGTACTGTCCCTTATCATAGTTACATCCTCGCTGCCATGCAATTTGGAAGACACTGACTTGCCCATCTTCTCTTCTACATATTTGTGCAGTGCTAGCTTGGCACAAGCCATCAGTTCTCTGAAGGGTACAAAGTCCACCACTTGAAAAGGGAGGGACTGCAATACCACCAACTTGGACAGGAGCACGGTCAGCTTCTGCGCCATAGGATGGCTGGACACATACTTCTGTCTCTTGGCAATCGTCTCGGTGAACAACTGCTGATGCAATGAGTGGCAAGGAGCAGGAACATCTGGACCAGTAGATGATGGGAAAGACAAGCAGCACCCTTCGTCAGTGGTGGTGAAGCCTTGACTGACTGAAATGGGATGCGTGCCACTGGGAGCTGCTGTTATTGCTGTCAATGGATCGACTACCATATCTGAGACACGTTTCTCCCAGGCCACTGGATGGTCACACAGGGTCGAGGTGCCAATATTAGGTCCCTGGCCACACTTCTTCTTCTGCCCACAGATTCTACATATACTCATGTTCGCCTACTCTGGTTTCTTGGCCACAAACTGCCACACCACCGATTAGGTGATTTTACCACCAACATATATCACTGCAAAATTATAATCCCTGTTAAAACTTAACTTTTACTAGTATACCCTAAAAATATGTGACTTAAACCCTATTACATTACCAACACATACCATTATAGTGCAATATCCCTACTATTATCTGTCAGCGGGGTAATCGCCCCGGAAAAGGACGGCTCCGCTTAGATGACAGACAATATAATTGTGTGTATGTAGCATCTGAACATGTATCCCCAGCTATCCCATCACCGAGTAGGTGATTTTACCACCAACACTCCACACTGACAAACTGCTACCTATGCTACCTCGGTGAGCCCTGTGCCGCTACTTTCTGGGCCGGAAGGGACCTACATAGCATGTGGTCTACCCCGTGACCATTTGACTCTCGACATCACAATTCTGGCACTCTGCTGACTCCCGGCCACACTACCGACTTGCTGGCTGCGCCACTGCCTGATGCACAAGCTGCCACCCTCTACACTCGACGATGATGATGAAGTCCTTGCTTCACCCGGCTCCCAAGTGTGATCGGGTACATCGTCGTTGATTAGTGTTTGCCCGTTACTGCTGTCCTCCTCAACGGTTTCAGTGTACAGAGCCTGAAAACTTGCAACATAACCTCCCGTGGTACTCTCTACATCACTACTTGCCCGCCTACTGCATGAAGCAGCGGATGTCTGCCCCAGCACTTTGCTGCCCAGTGCTGCTCACTGTCCTCAAGTAATTTGCCCTCCCTGTATAGTGGCGCAGAGCCCACAGCAGATGGCAGTTCTCTGACTGAGGGAACCGATCGCTATAGAAGCAGGTTGAGTATAGGTCAGAGTCCCTGACCTGCTCCCGGGCCATGCCAACTCAGGGTTGTGTCTGATGAACCCACCAACTATTGGATGGGGTAATCAGATGTAATCATGGAGGAAGTGGATGACCTAGTCAACCATTCAAGAACCTAGTTGCCTTGGTGGTCAACACACGTCTGGTAGATGACACCGGTAGCTCTGGCCTTGCCGAGTGACCCCTGCTGCAATGTCCCCTTACTGTGCTGTGGCCTGTGCCTGCTCCAGGAACATTTATGTCACTGCCCCTCCCATGTGAAGGACCTGCCACCTCTCTGTCTGACATACTGTTTGATCAAAAAATTACAATTAAGCAAACTCTGTTTAATGTAGATGTGTGTGTATGACAAATACACAAGCTGTATTTCAAAGGTGTTTCAGCTTATAAATGAAAAAAGTGAAAAAATTATAATCGAAAAAATTAACTGTTTGCCACAGAGAGCAATATCCTAAAATACTGAACTGGCTGTAATGGAGATATGTTGTTTGCGAGAAATACACACACTGTATTTCAAAGAGCGTTCACCACAATAAGTGAAAAAAGTAACTCTTTAAAAACATAGAGCACTATACCAAATTAAAAAATGCTGTGTAGATGAAAGGTAATTCACCCGAGTGACTGTAAAATCAGAAGAATTTGGCACAGAGTGCAATCTAGTGCTGCTGCAGAGAGAGCCGTGTGCATAACAGACACAGTAACAAGTGGCAGAATGTAAAAAGGCTGGCCTATTTATAGGGCTGTGACATCACAGAAGCTGGCTGGCTGTTGATTGGCTACATTTCTGCATTTCATGGCATTGAGGGTGTTCCTTTCTTTCTCCCATAGTTCTTTGCCCCATGTCACGCCATGTACTAGTGGCCATTTCAGATTTGTTACCACGAATCGTGAGAAAATTCGGCCTCGTTTAGAATCAAATTTTTCCTGAAATTTTAAATGAATTCAACTTCGTTAGAATTGATTCACTCATCCCTAATAATATTCATAACTCTTTCATATTAAAATAATCATTTAGACATTGTAGAAAATTTATACATTCCTGTAGAGAGCCTGATCAAAAAATATATATAATCAATAAAACAATACCAATTAATGACCTTGTTTTTAAATGGATTTAATTATACATGTTGTTCCTTCCACCAACCCAAAAAAGGTTTGTATAGGAGGGTGAGTACCATACACCCATTATGGTACCGGTGATTTGCTAATAAAATTTCCCATCAAAAATGAAATAGTTGTGTGACAAAAGAAAATTAAAAAAATCAATCAACAAAGATTCATTCAGGCGATCACAATTACCTTTATTACTTAAGAAACATGTCACAGCTTCCATTCTATTCTTATGTTCAAAGTTAGAGTGCAATGACTCAATGTCACAAATGACTATCAAGGTGCCATCTGGAAATGTACATCCAGTAAGCTGTTGAATAGTGGATGTGGAAAAAATTTTGATTGTAAGACCAAAAGTTTTAGGAAAAAGTGCGATTGCGTCAACTATCGTCATCGGATCAATAGTCGATATCGTCAATTATCATGCCGATATCCGATAGTCGATAATAGATTATCGCCGATGACCATTAAAGTCTATGGGAGAGGAACAACACCTTCATTCTTACACCCAAACAGGGCTGGAGAAGCTGGAATTAACATCCACAACAGTAAAATGGATACGTGCTACATCTTAGGCAACACAATTAGGCAACAAGAGTCACAGAAAAAACTCACAGACTATTCACTATCCCTGTCTTGTACCACAGCATGACCCTTAAACCTGAATGACCCACAAATTAAAAAGTGTCAGAAGGCAGTATGATTTGAACCATCATTTTACTTGAACTGGACATTGACTATCCCTGTCCTGGAAAGCAGTATGACCCTTAAACCTGTCTGACCCACAGATTAAAAAGTGCCGGAAAAAGGAGTCTATGAACCCCCATTTTTACGATGGAATCCCACCATGTCTTTGTTTTCTCTTTTTTTAATTGTATTAAATGGATTGTCTCACTACAGAGATTGCTAGCTATGTTAAAGATCTTGCAAAAACAAGTCATTTTGCAATGTGTCCATTAACAGTGTCCTACCTAGTCCTGTTTTTGACAGCACCACCACCATTGAGCCACTATTGACAATTGTGAAGAACAAATGTCTGTTAGAAACCACATTTTTTAGAATAGGACCTGTAGTATAGCTGCATTTCACAGCAGCATCACCCAAAAAATTATAAAAATGACTTCTCAGCCACTGTTACAAATTCAGAAATGCCACTTAGAAGCCACATTTCTGTTCCAAAGGACCATGATTACAGCTATATCTCACAGCACCATGACCCCAAAACCATTGACAAATGCGAAAAATTCTAAAGTGAGTAAATGGAATACGTTTTTTTCATGAAACCTTGGTGTCTTTTACAGTCTACTCACCGCAAAACCAGCAAAATGAACTTTTGGGAACTGAGAATAAAAATTGCAGTAAGAAATGATCATTTAAATTTTTTTTTTTTCAAGAGGACCGTTTCTTTTGGAAGAGGAATGTGAAGTAGACCGGCAACTAATCGGTGATCTCGGCAATTGGGGCCACAACATCATCAGAGATCCATGCCTGATTCATCTTGATGAAAGTCAAACGATCCACATTATCTGTGGAAAGCCGGATGCGTTTGTCTGTAATGACTCCTCCAGCTGTGCTGAAGGTCCACTCAGATATGAAGCTGGCTGCTGGGCAGGACAACACCTCTATGGCGTGGCGAGCCAGCTCGGGCCATTCATCCATTTTGGATAACCAGAAGTCGATTGGGTCCGGAACACATCCAAAAACATCGGTGTTGAGACGCAGATAGTCATGCACCATGATCTTAAGCCAGTCTCTGTGTGTTGTATGTGTGCCCTGCATCACATGCATTGGTGAGGTGGTAAATAAAGATTGCCAGAGGTCACCCATTAGGCTTCTGCCACAATGCCTACTGCTGCTGCTTCCACTGCGGCTACTTTGCACTCTACTGCTATCACGTTGCTGAAGTTGTTCCACCGTGACATTTGAAGAACGTGAAGCAGACGCAACAGATGTCTCCAGTTGATCAATCAGTACGGTCTCCAATTCCTGCATTTTACTCTCTATTTGGGTGGGTGAAAGGAAAGTGCTGAGTTTTGCTTTGTACTGGGGATCGTGGAGGGTGGCCACCCAGTAACTGTTGTTCATTTTGATGGCCTTAATGCAAAGAACATGTTGGAGGAAATGGAGCATCCAAGCACTCATGTGAGAGATGGAGCCTTGATTTCCCAAGCCTCTGGGTCAAGGGGCACTAGCAAACCGATCTTTCTCATCTTCCTCCTCCGCCTCAAATTCGTGCCAACCTCTTTCCAAGGCAGGGACGTCAGTAACGTCGGTGTCTAGGAATACATCATCCTCCTCCTCCTCCTCCGTTTCCTCCGGCACAGCTTCAACACAGCCCTGACTTGCCTCAGATGATGCACCCCGAGAGCTTAGGCGCCGCCTTGCAGTAGCCCTATACCCCGAACCACTGCCTAATGAAGACCGATAAAATTGTGAAACTGTCGGACCTTCTGGATTCGACAGAGAGAAAGGCTCCGTGTCCGCATCTGTGTCCGTCTCCTCCTCCGTCGCTGGTGGGACTTGATGTTTCAGAGTGTACATCGATCGTTCCAGAACTAAGATCACCACAATGCTCATGCTGACAAGGGCATTGTCCGTACTGACCATTTTGGTGGCTTCTTCAAAACTGGCAAGGATGGTGCAGAGCTCTTTAACCTGCCTCCACTCTCGATGGCTCAACACCCCGAGGTCCGCAGCGCTGCTTGTCAGGCCATGTGTCACTTCGTACTGCGTAATGGCATTGCACTGCTGCCACAATCGCTGGAGCATGTGGAGGGTGGAATTCCAGCATGTTGCCACGTCAACAATGAGACGGTTGATGGGGAGGCTGAGCTGACGCTGCAACGCAGCCAGGCGGGACGAAGCAGGGTGCGAACGGCGGAATTGGGAGCTCAGACCTCGAGCCTTCCTCAGCAGGCAGTCCAGACCCGGGTAGCGCGTTAGAAATTTCTGGATGACAAGGTTCATTATTATTTATTATTATTATTAACATTTATATTAAAGCGCCATTGGTTCCATGGCACTGTACATTTTAGGGGGGGTCACATACATGATATGTCAAGTGAGTACAATAATGACAATGAATGACGTATAACTGGTACAGAGGGAGAGAGGACCCTGCCCGCGAAGGCTTACAATCTACAAGGAGGAGGGAAGAGACAGGAGGAGAGGGGCAGACATGTGCCAGGCAAGGGATGTGCTCCAGCCTACCGATCTTAAGGGCGGCCAGCAGATTTTGACCGTTATAGCACACCACCTTGCCTAACACGAGGTTCTTGTAACCCAGCCAGCGCTCGGTCTCATTGCGAAGAGCCGTCCACAGCTCCTGACCTGTGTGTTGATGGTCTCTAACACAGATTAATTTCACCACGGCCTGGTTTCTCTGGGCACGTGATGCCACCGGAGGACCTTGGGGGAAAGAACCCTGCACTATCCCTGCGGTTTTGAAGAGCGTGCACCGAGCCTGAGAGCAACCGTCACCAACAGAGACATCCACCCAGCTCACCCAGTGAGCTTTCACAGAGATATAGCGGCCTTGGCCGTGCTTACCAGTCCATGTTTCGGAGGTCAAATGGACTTTGCCGGACACAGATGCAGACAATGCGCTTGAAATTTTAGATGACACATGGCTGGCCAAGGAAGGGATGGCTTTTTGGGAAAAGAAATGCCTGCTTGGCATCTGGTTTTGGGGGCAGGCAAGGGCCATGACGTGGCAGAACCCATCTGTGTCCACCAGACGGAAAGGCAACATTTCCAAGGCCAAAAGACTGGCAATGCCGACATTCAGGCTTTTGGCTTTGGGATGTTTGGGTTGAGTGTTTCTTCTGCTCCCAAACCTGGTAGACAGAAGGCTGGCTGCTAGACTGGCCGCTGTACGGCGTGCAGGACGTCAAACTGGTGGAAGGAGAAGGGGTAGGATTGGTCTCTGGTGGTGCTGGTGGTACTCGGGCGACGGTGGAGGCTGAAGCGGAGGCTGATCCTTGATCATGACTCTGAGAGACATGGGCAGCTGAGGAACGCTTGGTGATGGCGGAGGAGGAGGAGGCGGAGACAGAGGGTGTGACAGTGGTTGGAAGCCCGACATCGGTGTGGCCTTTTTTGGCCAAGTGTTGCCTCCTTTTCAACTCATGCATTCGCTGCATGTACCAACAAGGCAGAAACAGCTCCGCTCTGCAATAGCGTCGCACGTCACTTCCGGGTCCGGTAAACGGTAATGTGAAAAACTTTTATTGGAATACAAACAATGTTGCAGCAGTACACAGAAAGGGCTAAAACGTAGCAACCTAGCTTACGCGTTTCGAGCGCAAGGGCTCTTGGTCACAGCTATAAAACGGGATGAAATTCCCGGGTTTTAAAAACATAGAACTAGCCAATAGGAACACATCAAATAAACACGTGATGACTTACTTCATAATTTGCATAGTTTGCATGGTTTGCATAATTAAACAGGCAGAATACATTTTGTTATAATGTTACATCACTGATATAATAGCTGGCCATATTATAACAATACATTTAAAGACAAACTAATAAATGTATAACAGGTCAGTTTTATAATTACATCCATGGGGGGCTCTAGTGCCTAGATTTAGTATCCACTGTGCCTCCCTATGTCTTAATTTACTGATCCAGCTATTACCTCTGTATGGTTTGTCTACCTGTTCTATAGCATAGAAGACTAAATTAGAGACACCCCCATTATGTATTTCCAGGAACTGTTTAGCCGCACCAGATATTTGCGTATGTTTGTTACGTATACTATATAGGTGCTCGGCTACCCTCACCTTTAATTTTCGTAATGTACTTCCAACATATTTAACATTGCAAGAGGTGCATTCGATTACATATATTACGTGGTGGCTATCGCAGTTTAAAAATTTAACTATTTTATGTGTGCGTTTGTTCATAGTGTCGCTAAATGTGCTTATTTTCTTTGCATTCTTGCACATATTACAGCGAATGCCACCACAAGGAAAAAAGCCTTTTAATGAAAGCCATGTTTTTTGTGATGATTCAGGAATCAATGCACTAGGAGAAATCATACTACCTAATGTTTTATTTTTTCTGGGTACACATTTAACCTCTTTGTCTATAATGTTGGCGAATACAGGGTCCTGCCTTAAGATATTTAGATTTTTATAGAAAATTCTTTTTACACTTTTGAAGTCCTTTATGGACTATATTAACAACAATCACTTTAATCTTCATTTCACAGGAAGTTGGAATAAAAATAGTCTCCCATTCCTAGACGTCTTACTAGTAGGTGACCACACATCTGGTAAAGTCATTACCACCATGTATAGAAAGCCAAATTCAGGTAACACCATCCTGAAAGCAGATAGTTGCCATTCTCCCCATACAATAACAGCTATCCCGTATGGGGAGTATGTCAGGGCAAGAAGAACGTGCACGCGAGACAAAGACTTAGAAGATGAAATAGAAAAAATTGATGATAGATTACAACAGAGGGGGTATACAAAACAAATGCTAAGTAAGGCAAAAAATAAAATTAAAACTAAGACACAACAACAGTTGTTGATGCATAAAGAGAATGTGAATGAAACCAGGGTAATTAAAAATGAGACCTTAGTTTTCTCTACACAATATAGCCAAGACTTCAAAAGTGTAAAAAGAATTTTCTATAAAAATCTAAATATCTTAAGGCAGGACCCTGTACTCGCCAACATTATAGATAAAGGGGTTAAATGTGTACCCAGAAAAAATAAAACATTAGGTAGTATGATTTCCCCTAGTGCATTGATTCCTGAATCATCACAAAAAACATGGCTTTCATAAAATAGTTAAATTTTTAAACTGCGATAGCCACCACGTAATATATGTAATCGAATGCACCTCTTGCAATGTTAAATATGTTGGAAGTACATTACGAAAATTAAAGGTGAGGGTAGCCGAGCACCTATATAGTATACGTAACAAACATACGCAAATATCTGGTGCGGCTAAACAGTTCCTGGAAATACATAATGGAGATGTCTCTAATTTAGTTTTCTATGCTATAGAACAGGTAGACAAACCATACAGAGGTAATAGCTGGATCAGTAAATTAAGATACAGGGAGGCACAGTGGATACTAAATCTAGGCACTAGAGCCCCCCATGGATGTAATTATAAAACTGACCTGTTATACATTTATTAGTTTGTCTTTAAATGTATTGTTATAATATGGCCAGCTATTATATCAGTGATGTAACATTATAATAAAATGTATTCTGCCTGTTTAATTATGCAAACCATGCAAACCATGCAAATTATGAAGTAAGTCATCACGTGTTTATTTGATGTGTTCCTATTGGCTAGTTCTATGTTTTTAAAACCCGGGAATTTCATCCCGTTTTATAGCTGTGACCAAGAGCCCTTGCGCTCGAAACGCGTAAGCTAGGTTGCTACGTTTTAGCCCTTTCTGTGTACTGCTGCAACATTGTTTGTATTCCAATAAAAGTTTTTCACATTACCGTTTACCGGACCCGGAAGTGACGTGCGACGCTATTGCAGAGCGGAGCTGTTTCTGCCTTGTTGGTTTATTCACTCAAGCCGTAGGAGCCACGGCTTTCCGGACTTACGGGATTTAAAAGCAAAGCATCTGTGAAATAAGGACATTGAGCAGCACTAGAGGTGAGCTACATTATGCATTTATTGTTGACATTCGCTGCATGTGACTAGACAGGTGTGTGGTGGTTAAACACCTAAGATTCTTGCCTCTATTGATGTGTTTTTACGGCAAAGGCAGCATATAACATCACTGGGTTAATCAGAGGCTTGCCCGAATAAGGCCCAGGCTTGAGAGGTCCTGGACCTTTTCGACTGCGATAAGCGAGGAGCGGTGTTTCTGCTGATCGTGGCTGGTGGAATAATCTCAGCAGACTTGTGCGACCGTCCTCTCCCTTTTTGAGGCGGGAGCCGTATTGACACTACCCCATCGTCTTCCTCCTCGTCCAGTGATGAAGCGCTTGCAAGCAAATTCTGCTGAAAAGACCAGCAGAAAAGACGTTGGATCCGCAATGTCATCATCATTATCAACACAGGTGACTTCCTCGTCCTGACATTCTGCATCCTGGAGCTACGGGCTACAAGCAACAGGCACTACAAGGCGTTGCCGACTGCCTGGGATTTTTGCCGATTGACTGGCTTCCTTCTCCTTCTCTGATGGCATCAGCAATTGGGCATCAGAGCAGACAAAATCATCCTCTTTGGCCTCTTGATCTTTGGAAATGCCCCAACCGCATTTTGTTATCAAAGAGGTCTTCAGAAAATGGATTATCCACAGTGGTGGGTACACGAGTTGACATTTGGGCTGCCTTCGCTTCATGTTGGATGGATGCTGACGATAATGATGACGACATTTGTGGCCGTGACTGGGAGGAAGAGGAGGTAAGACTGCTGGATGCAGGTTGCATTAACCACTGAAGAACAGATTTGCGACGCTGTTCGTTACTGAGATTCACAGGGCCCTGACCCAGCGATGACAGGCCTGACGGTCCTGCAACCGACGAACTGCTGGCTTGCGTGTTGTCGCCAGCACTGGAAGGAGCGCCTTCTCTCGTACCTCTACCTCCATGTCCTACACCCCTCTTTGCTCGCTTACCACCTGCATTTCGCTCCATGTTCAGAAAGATAAAAATGTAAGAAGGTATGGAAGAGTTTTTGATAGTCTCTTATTGAAAAACGGCAAATCACAGCTATTCTTAAATCCCTCGAAATTCCTACAGCCAACTAGAATTAGAAACTGGATTGTTTCTAACAAATACCTGTCAAATGCGGTCTGGTGGAAAAACCGTAAGACAAAATCAACAGTGTTCTTCCTTCACTCCCAGGGATTTACAACTGCTCAGTAGGACTAGGAATTGATAGTTTCCAACAAAATATCATACAAGTGCGCTACCTGCGCTAAACTGAGATTCACCGAGCGCAATAAAACTATTCAAAAGTTACACGGATGAGAAATTGCGTTTTTTGCAGCAATGACGAAGGAGAACAGTTGCTAGAAAATTTTTCTATCAGAATAGTCGTACAACGTGGCTATTTGAAAAAAACTAGGGGCCTCACCACGTGCAATACAGCTATTTAAAAGTTTTACGGATAACAAACGGTGGTTTTTGCACCAATGAAATACACCAACAGTAACTACAAAATTTCTGTATCCAAATTTAAGTACAAGGTAGCTATTTGAAAAAAAAAACTGGGGCGAACCAAAGTTCAATACAGCTATTTAAATGTTATACGAATAATAAAAGGTGGGTTTTGCACCTATGAAATACAACAGCAGTTACCACAAAATTTCTGTATTCAAATTTAAGTACAAGGTGGCTCTTTGAACAAAACTGGGCAGTTCCAAAGTGAAAAACACCTATTCAAAATTTATATGGATAATAAAAGGTGGGTTTTGCACCTATGAAATACACCTGCAATTACTAGCAAATTTCTGTATCGTAATATAAGTACAAGGTGGCTCTTTGAACAAAAATGGGCTGTGCAAAGTGAAAAACACCTATTGGATAATAAAAGGTGGTTTTTGCACATATGAAATACACCTGCAATTACTAGCACATTTCTGTATCCTAATATAATTACAAGGTGGCTCTTTGAACAAAAATGGGCTGTGTCAAAGTGAAAAACACCTATTCAAAATGTATATGGATATTAAAAGGTGGGTTTTGCACCTATGAAATACAACTGCATTTACGAGAAAATGTATGTAACCTAATATAAGTAAATTGTGGCTCTTTGAACAAAAATGGGTGCGCCAAAGTGAAAAACACCTATTCAAAATTTATACGGATAATAAAAGGTGGGTTTTACACCTATGAAATACACCTGGAATTACTAGCAAATTTCTGTATCCTCATATAAGTACAACGTGGCTCTTTGAACAAAAAATGGGTGCGCCAAAGTGAAAAACACCTATTCAAAATTTATACGGATAATAAAAGGTGGGTTTTGCATCAATGAAATACAACAGCAGTTACTAGAAAATTTCTGTATGCTAATGTAAGTACAAGGTGGGTCTTTGAACAAAACTGGGCTGCACAAAATAAAAGGTACTATTTCACCTCAGATGTGAGGTGTGCTGGTAAAAACTGGTAAAAAAAAGCCATTTCAATGCAGGTTCAAAGCAGAGCCTGGGCTGCACAATATGCACTCTCCTTTCAAAAGCCTGCCTGCCTGCCCCCCCCTCCCCCTCACCCCCTCTACAGCCCTAGATGCTTCTTTAAAAGTCTCTGTCTAACTAAAAACTAAAATTCTCTAATCTACCTATTTTCTAATGTTCACAGCTAAAAGCATAGTTGTCTGTAAGAATAAAGAGAACTGTGTCTCTGAGCTAAGCTGAGCTGTATTGAGAGAGATCAAGCACACGTCCTGCTCTAATGAGAGACACTGACAGAATGATGAAGAACTTGAAACGCTGTTCTATGCAAAACGAGGTCATGTGATTTTTCCAGCCAATGACAACCATACACATCACAGTCATGACGTCGCACACCCAGATCACCCTGCTCTATGCGCTTAGCTGATTTGCTGGCCGCCAAAATGACAGGAAGCGCCAAAAATGGCGTGATAGTAATAGATTATGTGCAGATTGTCACCTAAAGTATCGCGTGATGGAAATTTCCGATCATCCTAAAAGCCGTGCCGATTTCAACTTTGTCGATTATAATCGCTCATCCCTAAAAAAGTATATATATATACTTATACATATATATAAAGAATAAAAGAAAAAAAAGAGAGGACCCGGCGCACGTGTAGTATAAAAAAGCCCGAGTTAAAGGCTTATTTTAAATGTCACTTTATTCTTAAAAATGCAAAGGAGTAACCTTCACAGAATTAAAAACATGACAGGTTAAAAACTTTACGCGTTTCGCACGTGGACCCGCGCTTCATCAGAAGTATACATTACAAAATAGTTTGACATAGTATATACAGTATAACAGTAATACAAGCTGTCATTGGGTCTGATGTGTGTCAGTCAGATGACGTGAAGATACGGGTGATCAGCGATGATACAGGGAAGATCAAAGAAGATTGGAAGGTGGAGTGTCAATCAAAGGTGTTGAAAGACAAGCTAAAGAAGAGCCATAAGGGTTAGAAAGTGAGCAGTCAATCAAGGAATAAGAACGCAATGAAGAACGTGTGGAAAGCTCTGAATGTAACACTTTTCACAAAAACTATGTTGCGATGAAATTACATCAATGACAAGGCTGTTAACCTCAAACTTATAAGTCCATGATGTAGATAAATCATGGAAATAAAAAATAATATTATGGGATGTAGATAAATCCCCTGAAACTATACAGAAACAGACTTAAATGAACTGACCAATCAGAATGAAAGCGGGTAATATGAATAGACCAATGGGTGAACTAGGTAGTTTTGAACTGTAGAGGCGCTATATTTCCTAAACTTTAGGGCACCAAGAAAGCTTTGTATAACAGTACTAAAACGTGATTGGTTGGACGGAATGGAGGTAAAAACAAACGGACCAATAGTGTGCAGGTATTACCGGACCTGTGTGATTGGTGTGGAGTAAAGTGGTAATTCTGAATGAGTCAATAGCATCAAAGTGTGTATAAAGAACTGTGATAGGTGGTTCATAAGGCGGGGGTTATGAATAGGCCAATAGGAAAAGGAGCTACTTCTCTATGGGAAAATACATAGGAAAGAGAGAAGTGCTCCCGTGAAAGGAATTACAAGATAACCAATCACAGTAAAGTTGGTACAAGTACAGATTACGAGTTACAGCTAAAAATGTGAAGAAACAGTAACGTATTGTGACAAATTATAGGTTAAAATAGCTCCAATACAATAGTAAATAAAACTTCTACATAAGACATTCCAATAACTTAAAGAAGAAATATTTCGTGTTTTCCGGCGCGGGTCCACTGAGAGTATTAACAGAGTATGGTATTACCTCTCACATCACGATATGTGGTAAAAAATCCAGTATAATCAACATTTTGTTGCATAGTGTAGCATATATTTCATATCAAATAGCCTATTCTAACTATACTGTACAGCACTTAGTAGTTGACTTAGCTTGTGCAATCACCAGTGCCAAATTGTTGGCACTTCTTTGGTGCATAGTGCTGCATATTAAGGGACACAAAAGAAAAAACAAAGGGGGACTCAACAAAGATTTGTGCACACAACAAAAAATCATTAATAATAGTATTACTTTATTGAGCAAAAAGACAAAAGAGTAAACATACTTGAAAAAAGGTAACAAACCCAATCAAAATGACCAAAGCACTTGAGAAAATACAAGTATGGCAGATAGCAAAACAATTCACAAAGGGAACCTAATGAATATAAAAGACAATATATTGCATATGCCAAATAGCCATAAAAATGCGGATAAGCTGGAAAGCACATCTATATGACCAAAAATTAGTTATACATAAGGTAGGAAAAATGAACGACAGTTCCTGCTAATCCAATCAAAACATAGAATAGGTAACCTAAAAGCCATACAGTGGGGAAAAAAAGTATTTAGTCAGCCACCACTTAAAAGAAGAGAGAGGCCTGTAACTGACATCATAGGTAGACCTCAACTATGAGAGACAAAATGAGAAAACGCTTTTTTTCCCTACTGTAAATGTATAAGCCTTATAAATTACGCTGTCCTTGTGCAACTTCCTCAGGGGTGAATGTTGAAATTGTCTCTTGCAGAGTATTTATAAAGAGATGATTAACAATTATTTAATAAATTAATGTATTCAATAATCAAATACCTTTGACTTGCTTGGGTGGAAAAAACCATGTTTGTTAAAGAACGGTGTGCAAAGATAGACATATTGGCAATGTCAACGTCATCACAGGATGAGAGAAACAGCATATACTCTGACGTCATTATTAGAGATGGGCCGACTTCTCCAAATATACCGACAAAATTTGTTTTTGTACGAATTACTGCGGGACGAATCGCGTTAAAAAAACAGCTATTTCCAGGCTGCACAGAGCCTGTAGGGTGCTGTAGAATGTTGTGCAATGCTTAAATATGCAGAGGGAGCTTGGTTTGGTCTTCATACAATGTTCTGTTTTAGTATGACACGCACATGACTGCTGCCGCTCTTAGAATCGCTTCACTATAAAATTCCCTGGGCACTTAAGAGGGCAAAACTGACCAAAAAACTGAAGCGGGAATGTAGACTGATAAAGTCATGGCAGCGCCAGCTGTAAAAAAACAAGCTGAGGGCTCAGGTGGCAACATCAGTAGGCCACAGAGTGGCACTGTGGTCAGAGTGTGGAGGTGACGGCAGCAGCCACAGCAGTATGAGGTCAGAGAGTGGCACAATGACATTCTGGAGGTGGCAAAAAGAGGAGTAGGCCACAGAGTGGCACAATGACAGAGTGTGGCGGGCACGGCAGCAGCCACAGCAGCAACTTAGGTCAGACAGTGGCACAATGACAGAGTGTGGAGGTCACGGCAGGAGCAACAGCATGAGGTCAGACAGTGGCACAATGACATTCTGGAGGAGGCAAAAACAGGAAGAGGCCACAGAGTGGGACAATGACAGAGGGTGGAGGGCACGGCAGGAGCAACAGCAGCAGCATGAGGTCAGACAGTGGCACAATGACACAGTGTGTAGGTCACGGCAGCAGCATGAGGTCAGACAGGGGCACAATGACATTCTGAAGGTGGCAAAAACAGGAGTAGGCCACAGAGTTTAACAATGACAGAGTGTGGAGGTCACGGCAGGAGCAACAGCATGAGGTCAGACAGTGGCACAATGACATTCTGTAGGTGGAAAAAACAGGAGTAAGCCACAGAGTGGCACAATGACGAGTGTGGAGGGCACGGCAGGAGCAACAGCAGCAGCATGAGGTCAGACAGTGGCACAATGACATTCTGGAGATGGCAAAAACAGGAGGAGGCCACAGAGTGGCACAATGAAACAGTGTGTAGGTCACGGCAGCAGCCACACAGAAAGCATGAGGTCAGACAGTGGCACAATGATATTCTGGATGTGGCAAAAACAGGAGTAGGCCACAGAGTGGCATAATGACAGAGTGTGGAGGTCACGGCAGAAGCAGCATGAGGTCAGACAGGAGCACAATGACACAGTGTGGAGATGACGTCATCAACAGCAGCAGCATGAGCTCAGAGAGTGGCACAATGACATTCTGGAGGTGGCGAAAACAGGAGTAGGCCACAGAGTGGCACAATGACCGACAGTGGAGGTGACGGCAGCAGCAGCATGAGGTCAGAGAGTGGCACAATGACACAGTGTGGAGGGCATGGCACCAGAAACAGCAACATGAGGTCATAGAGTGGCACAATGACAATGTGGAGGTGGGTGGCAATACCAGTCCCTGGTAAAGATGTTTGGTGGCAGATGAAGAAACTGTCAGCAGGTGTGTGGCATCAGACGGGTGGCGGCATCAGAATAGTGGCTGAGGCAGGTAGTTTGAATCCAGACTAATTTCTCAAAGTTTTGGTGAGGCATCATGGCTGATGTAATCTGACGCCTAAGGCATTGGTGTGTGGAAATCCTGGCCAATCCACGCTTGATTCATCTTGACAAAGGTCAGTCGTTCCACATTTCCCGTGGACAACGGTTCTCCTTGGGTAATGATGGCCCCCGCCGCACTAAAACCCCCGCTCTGATGCCACACTACTGACCAGCCAGGACAGCTTATCCACTGCAAACTCGGCAAGTTGCGGCCACACATCCAGTTTGGCTGCCCAGTTGTCCAGCGGATCTTCTAACTGAGGTGGCAGAGTGCATCTGGACCGGGAAATGATGGCAAAGAGAAACAGCTCTCTTCTGCAGAGGTGGTGGAGCCTTAACTGGCTGCAATGGCATGCGTGCCACTGGCCGCTGCTGCGGGGTGGCAGGATGGACCACCACATCTGAGCCACGTTTCTCCCAGGCCACCGGATGGTGACGCTGCATGTGTTGACCCAGGGCCGTGGTGCCAACGTTAGCTCCTGGCCACGCTTCACTTTCTGCCCACAGATTCTACATATACCCACATTTCGGCTCCTCCGTGTCTTAGCAAGAACTGCCACACCGACGAGTAGCTGATTTCACCGGCAACACTGAGCACTGAGTGACTACTACCGCCGCTGCCTCACTGAGCCCCTGTGCCACTACTTTCTTGGACCTGCGAAGCGGGTTTTTTACCCCGTGGCCGCTTGGCTCCCGACCTTCTATTGCTGCTTTCCCTGCTGACTCACGGCCAAAACAACCCACTTTCTGGCTGCGCCGCTGCCTGCGCGCAAGGGTGACGCCCTCTTCCTCCCGACAATGATGAAGCCCTTGCTTCACCCCGGCTCCCAAGTGCGGTCGGCTACATCATCATCTTTTTGTGTTTCATCGCACTTTCTGTCCTCATCAAAGGGGCTTGGTATGCAAGGCTGACCCCTCACAACATGACCTCCCATGCCTCCTCCACATCTATATTTTGCCGCCCCACTGCAAGAAGCAGGGGATTTGGCCCCATTTCTTCGCTGCCAAGTAGCTGCTGACTGCCCTCCTCAAATTATTCATCCTCGCTATATAGTGGCGCTGAGCCCAGACCACTAGTAATCTCTGGGTGAGGAACCGGATAGGACAGAGGCGGGTTGAAACACAGGTGGGCCGCTGACCCCTCCGGGCCATGCCAAACTAAGGGTTTGTTGGGCTATTCTCCCCAACCGACTCTTGCTGGGGTTGTCAATGTCATCTGGGAGGAAGTGGATGAAACCCAGTCAACCATCCAAGAACCCTTGGGTTGCTAGTCAGCACACGGCCGCTAGATGACAAACGGCAGTTGTGGCCTCACCGTGACCCCTGCTGCGACGTCCCCTTGCTGTGCTGCGACCTGGGCCTGCTCCAGGAATGTTTGTGCCACTGCCACTCGCAGGTGAAGAGCCTGCCAAACCCCCTCTGTCTGACATAAATGTTTGTTCTAAAAATGTACAGACACTGTTTGATGAAGATATCTGTATGTGATAAATACACACTCTGTATTTGACTCCAAATGACCCCACATAGAAGTTTTGGTAACCCTTGGATATAAATTGCGCTCCACAAATGGGCAGGAAAAATTGACTTGTATGTGCCGTTTAAAAACTCTGTGTATTTTACTGAATATAAAAGCACAAACAGGGTTTAAAAACCTTCGGATATGAATTATGCTACAGAATTTCTTCTGTGGCGGTGAAAAACAAAGTTTCTTTTATTGAGTACAACTGCAGAAAAATACTTAGTAAATTGCACAAAATAATTGAGCAACCAAAAACTACCAGCTTTGTAGCGTGTTACAATGGCGTGTATTTTACACAACAAGAGAAAAACTTGTAATTAACCTTCGCTTGTGAATTATGCTACAGGGAAAATGTATTTTTGACGGTGAAAAGACGGTTTATTTTTAATCAAACCACAACAGCAGAACAACACTTAATTACCCCTGGATGTAAATTGCGCAAAAGAATTGAGCAGCCAAAAATGAAGTGGTATTTGGGATTGTAAAAACGCTGTTTCTTTAAATGAATACAACAGAAAAAGGCTTAGATCACCCTTGGATATTCAATGTGCGTGAAACAGATAGCATTAAAATGTATATGCAGCTGCACTGGACGCACACTGGACTTTAGTATCCAATACCCCACAAAATCCAGAAATAGAAACGTTAAAGAGAAGCAATCTCTGAGACAACTGAGACACCCCACAAAAGTCGCTGTATAAAAATGAGTTCTTTAGTAACAGCTATCATAAG
This sequence comes from Phyllomedusa bahiana, assembly GCA_025379985.1. NCBI lineage: Eukaryota > Metazoa > Chordata > Amphibia > Anura > Hylidae > Phyllomedusa > Phyllomedusa bahiana. The sequence continues at coordinate 83,728 of JAODAL010013183.1, forward strand.
CAGCCGCGGCAGCACCTTCCCTAATCAGTACACTGAGAGCGGTATGAGCTCCCAGCATCGCGCCCAAAGTTTTCCTGAAAGTCTAAACGAATCCCACTCCGTTAGAATCAATTCGCCCATCTCTAAATATGAATAGACCAATGGGTGAACCAGGTAGTTTTGAACTGTAGAGGCGCTATATTTCCTAAACTTTAGGGCGCCAAGAAAGCTTTGTATAAAAATAAATAAAACCTGAAATTTGGGTTTGGGCGGAATGGAGGGAAAAAACAAACGGACCAATAGTGTGCAGGTATTACCGGACCTGTGTGATTGGTGTGGAGTAATAGCATCAAAGTGTGTATAAAGAACTGTGATAGGTGCTTTATATGGCAGGGGTTATGAATAGGTCAATAGGAAAAGGAGCTACTTCTCTATGGGAAAATACATAGGAAAGAGAGAAGTGCTCCTGTGAAAGGAATTACAAGATAACCAATCACAGTAAAGTTGGTAAAAGTACAGATTACGAGTTACAGCTAAAAATTTGAAGAAACAGTAACATATTGTGACAAATTATAGGTTAAAATAGCTCCAATACAGTAGTAAACATAACTTCTACATAAGACATTCCAATAACTTAAAGAAAAAAATATTTGCGTTTTCCGTGCGGGTCCACTGAGAGTATTAACATGTATTTGGTTTTTACCTCCCACACCACGATATGTGGTAGACATCCAGTATAATAAACATTTTGTTGCATAGTGTAGTATATATTTCATATCAAATAGCCGCGGTGTATGACTGTTAGAGATGGCGAATGGGTTCTAACGAAGTGAATTCATTTAGAAATTTCAGGAAAACTTCGGTCTGAACGAAGTCGAATATTGGGGTACTTCGCGTGGAACGAAGTGTTTTTTTTGATTGATGAAATGGCTGCGAGCACATGGCGTTACATGGGCAAAGAACTCTGGGGGGAAGAAGGGCAATAGCCTACATGACATGCAGAGATGAACCAATCAGAGACCGGCGGGATTCTGTGACGTCACCCGCACTACATAAGTCCGGACGCCATGCCCCGCTCCTCCCCACTGCCTTTTTGTTTCCCGGCCGTGCTGTACTGTAGAAATTTGGGAAAGGAAAATTGCCGGAAATACAGTAATTCAAATTCAGAAAATTTCTGTTGGCGGATAAACCGCCAATCGAAAGGAGCGACAGTGAACCTTTTTAAAAAATATGGGGAAGTTTAGACCAATCAGAATCCACGGGGGGATAGTTCAAAAAAACAGTAAAAAAATTCCCAAAAAGGGGGTGATTGGTTAAGCTACCGGGGGCCCCCCCCGGGCCCCCCCCTTAGGGTCCCGCCCCCCCCGCCCCCCCCCAATCCCCCCCCCCCCCCGAAATAGGGAAAAACCCCAAAAAAAGAGTCCCATTTTAGCCATGAAGAAGTTTTGACCAATCCAATTTACGGGGAAAAGGACGTTAAAAATAAATTTTAAAAAATGCTGAAAAAAAGCTGAATTTGGCTGAGCTAGCGGGGGGCCCCGGCCCACTCAGCCAAACAAATAGGGGTTTACAAGGGGACCCATAAAAAACCCATTGGGGAATTATTGACCCAAAACAAAAGCAGCGACAAAGGGCCCCTTTTTATTCCCAAAGGGGAAGTTTTTGACCCTTTAGGGAAACCCAAAGGGGGGGAAAAAATTCCCCAAAAAAAGAAAAAAACAGAAAAGGGCTGATTGGGCTGAGCTGCGGGGGCTTTGGCTATTCCCCGCCAATCAGGGGCGAGTTTCTTCCCCCCATTTTTAAATCTTGGTGGGGATTGGGGGAACTGAAAACTCGGGGGAAATCAGCGCCGGGGTGGCATGAAGTATTAAAAAAAAAAAATTTTTTTTTATTTAAAAGGGAAAAAAATTATCATATTAAAAACCCCAACCCTTTTTACAAATAAAGCAGTTTAAAAACCCGAAAAAACGGTTTTTTCCCCCGAGAAAAGGCGCCTACTTTGGGGAATTGGGCCCAAAAAGGGGAAATTTTCCGGTTTTTAAAAACAGTTAAAATTCCCAAAATTGGTTTTTGCTATTCTCATTGGTCGTTTAGAACCCGCCCCAAACACAAAAAGGGCGTCCCCCAAAAACCCCTTTTATCCCAAGGAGAAGTTTTTGTTAAAAATCGAATTTGGGGCGACAGTTTTCCCTTCTAACATTTTTGGGGAGTAATTTAAAACCAAACAGAAATAAAGGGGCGACAAAGTCCCCTTATAAACCCTTTTGGGGAAAAAATTTGGGCCAATCAAAATCAAAAACGGGGGCAGTTAAAAAAACAGGGAAAAAAAACAGGAAAAAAAGGGGTGAATTTGGTTAGCTAGCGGGGGCTTGGGTACCCCCAATCAGAACGCGAGTTTTCCTTTTTCCCATTATAGTCTTTTGGAAGAGGGAGCTCGAAATCTCGGGCCCCTGTCGCTTCCTATTCTGATTGGTCCCAAAACCCCTCCCCTGGGTATAAAAGGGGCCACTGTCACCCCATTTGATTTGGGTGGCTTCTGCCCAACCAATGGGGAAAAGCTTAAAACAATTTGAAAAAACTTTTTTTTTCCCGGGGGAAATTTTATCTATTTTCAATTCCTTAAAGTTGCGCCGGTCTCGGCGACAAACGCGTTGTTTCGGGATTTAATTTTATTTATGTTTTTAGAAGGGTTCGGCCCCTTTTTTCTGATAATTTTTTTAATTTAATAAAAATAAAATTTTTTGATTAATACTTCATGCCGGCACGGCGGGTGGTTTCGAAAAATTTTTATTTCGCCCAACCTCCTAAATAAAATTGGGGGGAAAATAACCCCGCGCTTTTGATTGGCTTTGGGGGGCCATTTTCACCCGCTAGCTCGGGGCCCAAAAAGCTTTTTTTTTCTGTCTTTTAAATGTTTTTTTTGGGAAATTTTTCCCCCGTTGGGTTCTGATTGGTCCCAAACTTTTTCATAGCTAGAATGGGTCTTTGGGCGTCCAAATTCCCGATTGGCCGAGTAGCCAAGCCCCCCTAGCTCCCCCAAAAAAGCATTTTCTGTCTTTTTACTGGGTTTTTTTGAATTTTCCCGCCGTGGATTCTGGGTGGTCAAAACTTCCCCAAAAAGGTTTTATTTGGAATTTTACTGTCCCCTCCTTTTTTGTTTGGGGTGGTTTATTTAAGACCAATGAGAATAAAACTCTCAGGGTTTTAATTACTGGGATTTTACGGGAAATTTCCCCAAAATATAATTCTTGATATTGGCCCGTTCTAGAAATTTTTGGAAAAAATTTTTTTTTTTTTTTTTTTAGGAAATGTTTTTTTTTTTTTTTGTTGATTTTTTTCTTCGACATGGCGCTTTTCCGCCTTTATAAAGGCGATTTTTTTCGGGGAATTTTCCCGGGTGCAACCCAGCGGAGCGCCGGATTTTCTGAGCGTCTTCTATCTTCTTTTCCCCGCATGTTCGGAACCTGCTTCACTTCGCCTCTGTCGGAGGATTTAAGACCAAAAAAAAACCCGGGCCCCCCTGTCGGGGCGCCCCAGCGCTGGGCCCACTCCCACGTTTATGCCTGGAATTTTTCCCGGGAAAAGGCCGGTTTTCCCGCCCCAAACGCCTTTCCCCCGGCCCAAACCGCACCCCAAAGCCCGCCCCTTCCCTTTCGGGGGCCAGCTTTAAAGTGGGGGAAACACGCGCCTAAAAACGAAACCCCCCCTTTTCCCACAGCGGATTTTGGGCTGGGAAAGGGCAAATATACGCCAAAAAATCGGGGGCCCAAAAGCCCGATTCCCTACATGTCGCCCTTTGTTTTTCACCTCCACAAAGAAATTCGTAGTTTTAATTTTATATCCAAAAATTTAATTTTAAGGGCCCGTTTGGACTTTTATATTCGTAAAAAAACACAGGGTTTTTAAAAGGGACATACCCAATCAATTTTTTTTCCCCTGCCCATTTGTGGAGCGCAATTTTTTTATTCCCGGGTTACCCAAGCTTTTGTGGGTCATTTGGATCCCCCCTTTTCAGGGTGTTAATTTTTCATATACAAGATATCTTCATCAAAATGTCTTTCATTTTTAAAAAAACAGATGTCAGACAAGCGGTGGGGGCTCTTTAAAATGCGTTGTGAGAGGCCCCAAATTTTCCAGGGCCCCAAATCATTTGCCCCAAAAAAAGGGGGCGGGCCAAACAGGGGGCACCGGGGGGAGGCCACAAAAAATGGGCCCCTGTCCTTTTAGCGGCCTTTGCTGAATAGCCAAAACCCCCGTGTTCTTGATTGGTAACTAGGGCATTTCCCCTTTTCCCCCCCGATGACATCTGACAACCCCCCCAAGAGTCGGTGGGGAACACAACAAAAAACACCTTGTTGGCATGGGGCCGGGGGGGGGTCACGGCCCTCACCTGTCCTCAACCCGCTCGTCTTTCCCCTGCGGTTTTTCCCCCAGCCAAAAGATTTTTAATGGTGGTCTGGGGTAAGAACCCCTACCAGTTGGGGGGAAAATTTAAAAATTTTGAGGAGGGCAGCCCCGCAGCTACTTAGCAGCGAAGAAATTGGGGGGCCCCCTAAAACCCCCCTTCTTGCCCAAATATTTTTTTGGGAGTGGGATGGGAGGGTTTTTTTGGGGAGCGGTAAGCTCTGGGATTTCCAAAAACCCTTGAGGAGGGCCGCCAAATTTACAAACAAAAAATCATGAAAATTTAAAATGGTTTGGGTTTTTAATCCCGTTTTCCTTTCAAATTACACCATTTGTTCAAATGGGAGCGTGTGGAAAATTGATTAAGGAGAAACCCTAACTACGGGAAATTTTTTAGGTGCTTATTTTTGCATTCTGTGCCAATTTTTGTGGGAAATTTAGAACAACAAAAGGAAAAGGACCCGAAAAAAAAAAAAGAAAAGCTGCAAAACTGGGTTTGTATGAAAAAGGGGGGGGTCCTCCCCTGTTAAAGGTGGGAAAAAGGGGAAACTCTCCCCTGTTAAAGGTGGAAAAAGGGGAGGTTTCCCCCTTTTAAAAGGTGGAAAAAGGGGAGGCCCCCCCTGAAAAAGGGGGAAAAAAGGGGGAGCACTCCCCTTTTTAAAGGGTGGAAAAAGGGGAGCCCTCCCCTTTTAAAAGTTAAAAGGGGGGGCCCCCCCCTTTTGTTAAAAAATTTGTTTTTCCTCTTTTTCCCCTGTTCAAAATTTTTCCCACTTTTTTAATATATTTTTCCTTTCATAAATTTTCCCCCGGGCATAATTTCCCCCTGTTTTATATTTTTCCTGTTCCCCAATTTCCCCCTGTTCATAAATTTCCCCCTGTTAATATATTTTTCCCTGTTCATCAATTTCCCCTTTCCAGTTCAGTCGCCCCATTCCCGATTTTTCTGCAAAGTTACCTGACCTTGAATATTCCGCCTGCCCTGCCGTTGGCCTAACCTTTGATTACGAACCTGCCTGAATTCTGTACCATGCATACCTTTTCTGCCCCCGAAAGCAGTCACTAAGGGGGTAGCGCCCTGGTAGAACCCCCCCCGAGCAAGTCCATCTCGCTTTGGGGGTGGGCCTGGTGAAAACCGGGACCAAATTGACCCCGCTCCCTGCGGGGCTATTGGCTCGCTTGCAGGGTCCATGTATCCACTACCGAGTCCGTGACAACTGAAAAGGGAAGAGTTTTCACCCCCGTAGTCCTGGCGTTCCCCAAAAAGCATGCCCGAATAAAAGGGGCCTGAGTAAAGGGCAGTGCATGCATGATCTGCCATGATCTGACATTAAAAATTACACAGGGTGAAAACCCCTGCCCCGCTTGGATCTAAATAAACATTATTACCTTTCCTTTTTCATGAGTCATTCCAACCTATGGGGCTAAATTCCACCTTTTGGAAATGTCACAATCAGCCTATGTTGGGGGGGGGGCCGGTGTGCCCTGCAGCTTAAAGGAGGGTGTATTGGTGGTGAAAGAAGGGGCTGAAGTGCATGCAAAGTTTCCGGGCCCTTTTAAAAATGTCTTCGAGGGTGTAAACTTGAACAACCGTTGAGCTTTTTCCCCTCCGTGGTGACTTCTTTTTCCCGGGGAATCTTTGCCCTTGGGATCTTCAAAAAATGTTAAGGGCCCCCCCTGTTCATAATTTTCCCCCCCCTGTTAAAAATTTTTATTCTTGTTCATAAATTTTCCCCCTTTAATATTTTTTTCCTTTTCATCTTTTTTTTTCCCCCGTTAATTTTAATTCCTTTTCATAAAATTTCCCCTTTTCATCTTCCTGTGTGCCCGTGTACCAACCTTTTTCTGCTATGTTACCTGACCCGAATCTAAACGCCTCCCTGCCCTGTTGGCCCTGACCTTTGACTACGGTTTTTCTTAAAATTTGGGGTAACCTGCTGCCCCTCGCGCCCCCAAAAAGTAGTCGTGCCGGGGGTAGCGCCCCGGGTAGGACTCCCACCGCAGAAAGTCATCCTGCCTTGTGCAGGCCGGGTGAAAATCGGGCCCACTTAACCCCGTCCCCGTGGCCCTACCACCGCTTGCGGTGGACCAGAGCAGCCATACCCGTCGTTACAATGGTTTTAAGTGAAAAGCCAAGTTTCCTGGCCAGTTCTTTGAATGGTGCGGGGCCCCCACTTGAAAAGGGGGGGACTGCAAATAACACCAAATTGGACAGGACACGGTACCTTTTACACTTTGGGGTGGCTTAACCAAACGCTGTCTCTTGGGGTTTTCTCGGTGAAGACTGTGGCCCATGAGTGCCGAGGACAGATATCTGGACCCGTGGATGATGTAAAAGACAGGGAGTTGTCTTGGCAGAGGTGGGGAAGCCATGACGCTTTAAATTTGGGGGGCGTTCCAATGGGGGGCTAAAAACTGTTGGGCAGGATGGACAACCACTCTGAAAAAACTAGGTGAAACTGCTTTTATTTTTTGCAGGGGGGGGTACTAACGTTAGGTCCCTGGTCACGCTTTCTTCTAGCCACAGATCGACATATACATGTTTACCTCCCTTGGGGTCTTAGCAAAAAACTGGCACACCCCGCGAAAAGGTAATTTTTTCCACCAAGCTACGCCTGATGACTGTTTTCCCGCCCCGACCCCTAAGTCCCCCGTGGCACTTTTTGGGGCCTGCAAAGTAGGTGGTCTAAATCGTGGGTTTGGGTCCCAAACCTCGCACCCGCTCCACCCCGCTGACTCCCCACACTAAACCAAAATTTCAGGGGGCGCCACTGCCCGACACGCAAGCTGCTGCTCTCTTCTCCCCATGAAAAAGATGAAAACCCTTGTTTCATGGTCTGGGTCACTCAAGCACACATGGGTTTCAAAAACCCCCATAGCATGACACCAAACTTTTCATTCCCCCCCAACATTAACTCTCTACTGTCCAAACCCAGATTGTATGTCGTCCAAAGCCTCCTTTTCCCCCTCCCTCTTCTAAAAACTTAATTTAAAAAAACGGGGAATGCTTCAGGGGCCCTCAATGGGGATCGAGGTAGGCGAAACCCCGTAGGGCGCCATTTCCCCCGGGGGAAAAAAGGGGGACAAGGGGCAGGAGTGGACGAATTTTCCGTTTGGGGGGCAATTATTCTTGCTTAAAAAAGGGCACAGAATAGCTTGTCCCAACCGCCTGCTTCCCCGGCTCCCATGTGTATCGTTCATCGATTAGTGTTTCCTGTTTTACCCCCGTCCTCCTCAACGGGGTGTGTACAAAAACCTGGCCCTCGAACAAACCCCCCTTGCAACTCCCTCATCACTATTTGGCCGCTTTCCCCGCAAGAAGCAGCGGGTGTTTCACCACCCTCTTTGCTGCCCACGGGCCTCAAAAAGTTTTGGGCCTCACTGTATAGTGGGGGCGGGAAAGGGCCCCAGCAATGAAGTTATTGGTGTGGGAAGCGAACGGGACAGAGGGGTTTAGGAAAGGGGAGAAACCCATCACCCCCTCCCGGCCATAAAAACAAGGGGTTGTGTGTGACAAAAACCCCCGCTCTTGGTGGGGGTTGTCAGATTTCATCTGGAAAAAGTGTTTACCCGTTGTGGTCACCATGGCCGGTAATACACCGGGGCTGTGGCCTTGCAGGGGCTCCGCTGGGTCCCTTACTTGCTGCGATCTGTGGGGGCTCTGGTAACCTACTACTTTTCTTTTATGTATTAGGGTTGTACCCTCAGCTTGATTTTTTCCCGCGTCGCTGCCAAGACTTTAGGGCTACTTCCCGCTTCAGTTTTTTGGTATTTTGCCCCCTTAATGCCCCGGAATTTTATGTGAACGATTCTAAAGCGGGGCGTCATCTGCGTGTCATACTAAAAACAAATTTTATAAGACCAAACCCAAATCCCCTGCATATTTAACATGGGACAAGTTTTTACGCACCTGTGCTCTTTTACCGGAAATAGCGTTTAACGCGATTCGTCCCCCAAGCAAATTTTGGACCGAAACAAATTTTGTCAAAATTCGGCAAGTCACCGATTTGAAAATTTTTTGGAATTCGCCCATCTCTAAAGATGTCATACATTGGCGTAATCTTATTATGTGGTATAACATGTATTCAATATCAACTCATGGGTTACATTTAATACTACTTAGAAGGTCTATATTTAATAGATGAATACAGTGATATCATTAGGGCCCTTTACTCACAATCACGCGTCATCTTGTTT
>JAODAL010013184.1:0-92300 GCA_025379985.1 Phyllomedusa bahiana
CCAAAACGTTCAATTTTAGTTAAGTCAGAACAGGCATGTCCCAAAAGTGTAGCTTTTTTTCCTGTGTTTTTACAAACTTTAAACCTGGTTTTATTTTTTTTTGGGGAGTAATGGTTCTTCCTGGCAGAGGGCTTTTCACCCCATGTGATAAAAATATCGTTTCATGTGGATAATGACACAATCTTACAGCTTTCGCCAGAAATCTTCACGAGGTCTTTTGTTCTTGGGTTGATATGCACATGTCAGACCAAAATTCAAATATTGTCTAAGCTACTCCTATCTACTGGACGCCGCAGAGCGCTTACTTAAGGTATTTACCTGAATATTTTTTGTGAGACACACTACGATTTTTTACTGTTGTACTTTTTCAAAACAAAAGCCAGAAAACTGAAATGGTATGGCGGTGATATATATGAAATAAAGAAAAATTCACAGTGAATAATATTATTGGGTCTCAGCATATTATTGCATGCATGCACATGTCAGACCAAGGCACGTTCATATCTGAGGCACAGAATCCATCTCCTTCCTGAGCGGTATGATGGCTGGACATTCCCATCTTATCTGTACTTGCGTATAATTGTTGTACAGATGAACGAGACACCTTCTGGTATCTGGAAATTGTACCCAAGGATGATCCAGACTTGTGCAAGTCCACAATTCTCTTCCTGATATCTTTAGACTTTCCCATGATGTTACACACACAAGCAAGTCTGGTGTGAATTAAAATACATCCATAGGTGTGTCTCTAATTAACTCAGATGTTGTCAATAAACATCAGAAGCTTCCAAAGACATAACATCACCATATGGGCTGTCCCAAAATTGTTTAAAGGCAGAGTAATCCCAGTGTATGGGAAATTTTGACTTTGCAGAAAATAATAAAAATGCTTTAAAAATTCTCTCATTATTCCTGCATTTGGCGAATATAAATAATTTTGGTTCCTAATTGACCTAAAACGGGGAAGGTTCATTCTGATTTCATGTCAGATGAGAAAAACCTGCAGATGGGGCTTTTTATATGGTGAATGGAAACTTCTGGTTTCAACTGTAAATTATATAACCCTATATATCACAGCGCTCACTTCTCTCCCTCTGTGATATAACCCAATATATCAGAGCTCAGTTTCTCTCCTCTATCATATAATCCTATATATCACAGAGCTCAGCTTCTCTCCTCTGTCATATAACCCTATATATCACAGAGCTCAGTCCTCTCCTCTATCATATAACCCTATAATCACAGAGCTCAGATCCTCCTCTATCTTTTAAAACCCCCTATATATCACAGAGCTCAGCTTCTTTCCCTCTATCATATAACCCTATATATCACAGAGCTCAGCTCCTCTCCTCTCATATAACCCCTATATATCACAGGGTCCAGCTTCTCTCCTCTACTATATAACCCTATATATCACAGAGCTCAGCTTTTTTCCCCTCTATCATATAACCCTATATATCACAGAGCTCAGCTTCCCCTCTCTATCACATAACCCTATATATCACAGAGCTCAGTTCCTCTCCTCTATCATATAACCCTATATATCAACAGAGCTCAGTTTCTCTCCTCTATCAATTTTAACCTGATATCACAGAGCTCAGCTTCTCTCACTCAAATCATTAACCCTATATATCACAGAGCTCAGCTTCTCTCCTCTGTCATATAACCCCTATATATCACAGAGCTCAGCTTCTCTCCTTCTATCAAAATAACCCTATATATCACAGAGCTCAGCTTCTCTCTTACCCATATACCCTATATATACAGATCAGCTTCTTCACTCTATCATATAACCTATATATAAAGAGTAGCTTCTCTCCTCATCTTTAAAAACCTATATATAAAAGAGCCAGCTTCCCCTCTATCATATAACCCTATTATCACAGAGCTCAGCTTCGGTTTAGTATCGCTTGTTTTTTTTTGTTTTCATTTTGTATTACACATTGGGGCTTTAGAACCAATCACCAGTTTCCCATAGGCTTATGGTGTGAACATGCAGTGGTCGTCCTCGAACCAATTAATATTGTATTTTGAGGGAGCGCTGTGCTCCTTTCTGACGGAAGTGGCCCTTTAAGGAACCTTTCCAATTAGAATCCTCAAATTTGTCAATAGAGGGCAGCATTGAGATCTTTACCACTTTACATGGGACTGGTTGCTGCACCATTGATCCCTAGTCTTGCACAGATTTCCTAAGGGTATGTTCACACGGCTTACTTTGGGGCACATTTCGCCACGTATTTCGTGTCATTGCGCTTAATACGCGGCGAAATGCGCCCCATAATTACGGTAATCCATAGCTCTCATAGAGAATTTTGGATTACACCTCGTCCCACTGCACGTACAATACGATCATACTGTACGCGCGGGGAGGTAAGTGATCAGCGCGAGGTCTGTATGTGCCACAATACATCGTGTGAACAATACCCTAAGGTAGAGTCCTAGAAAGACCCGCTGCTGTTTGAAAGCAGTACTGCATCGTTCCTTCTTGTCCCTTGTCACCTCTACTCTGCCCTGTTCAGCACTCACAGGCGGTGGCTCAGCTGCCCTCTACCCAGGCCCCTGAGCCACCCACCAATGGCCCTTTCATGGCAACCATAAGGCTATGTTCACATGGCTTAAAATGGGCCGTATTTCAGTCTGTAATTACGCGCCGGAGTGCGCAAATTACGGGCTGAAAACGTCCCAGTCATTACGATAATCCACAGATCTCATAGAGAACTATGGATTACGTCTCCTCTCCCTGCTCGGCGAATACGCCGCGGGGGAATAAGTGACATTGAATTACTAGCGGCGTGTATACGCCGCTGGTAATGAAAGTCTATAGGCCGGCGAAGTGCCACCCCCCCCCCCCCCCTCCCCGCCCGACCCGTCCACACGGCGTAATTACGCCCCGCAAATAAGCCGTGTGAACCCAGCCTAATGCTGATGTGACCCTTGGTGAGAGAGTTTCTGACACCCCTGCTTTATGATAACCCTGCTGGATTTTAGGCCGATGACTATATAATATCTCATTGCATATCTATATACTAAGCTCAGATCTCTTCCTACACTCCTCCAGGCTTACAACAATGACGGACTATTCTTACCCACTCCAGCAACTTGTTCTCATCAGCGCCTCCCGGACGTCTACCCATTTTTGCCTTTCATTTATGGAATTCCCTGCCGCCCCCTTAATGCTCACATTTATGAGGCCGCCTTTTCATAAGGCGTTTTATGCTGCTTTATGGGATCAGGTCCGGATAAGACTTGCACAGCAATAAATCAAGCATTATGAATAATTCTATACTGAAATAAGGGGGTCTTCATTAATCCTCCCACCCCCCTTACCACCATTGATAAATAGGCATTAGACATCGATTTTTAAATTACATATTACATAGTTTGAAACGTCTAAAAAAGCAGAAGACCACCCAGTTCAGCCTATTGTGCTAAAGTGTTTGATCCGAGAAGGCAAAAACCCCCCATGAGGTAGAAGCCAAAATTGGTCCTCATTTTAGGGAAAAAATTCCCTTCCTGACTCCAATCTGGGAATCGAATTAATCTTGGATCAGACCCCTTTTCCCAAATCCGGTACTTAAAATGTTATTTTTATTTAAAAGAAATTATCCAGGCCCTTCTCCCGAATCCTGGTCAATAAAATTATTTTTTTTTATTACATCTAAAAAAGTACCAGCCCCTTTCCCCGAATCCCGGTCACTATAACTTGTTATATTTACATCTAGAAAATGTATCCAGACCCTTTTTCCGAATCCTGGTCATTATAACTTGTTCTATTATTACATCTAGAAATGTATACAGACCCTTCTCCAGAAAACCCAGTCACTATAATTGTTTATTATTACATTCTAGAAATTATCCAGACCCTTCCCAGAATCCCGGTCACCCATAACTTGTTATATTATTACATCTAGAAATGTATCCAGACCCTTCTCCAGAAATCCCGGGAACTATAACTTGTTATATTAATTTCATCTAGAAATGTATCCAACCCTTCTCCAGAAATCCTGGGCGCTAAACTTGTTATATTATACATCTAGAAATGTATCCAGACCCTTCTCCAGAATCCTGGGGCACTATAACTTGTTACATTATTACATCTAGAAATGTATCCAGACCCTTCTCCAGAATCCCGGTCACTATAACTTGTTATATTATTACATCTAGAAATGTATCCAGACCCTTTTTGGCCTCTGTTAGTGAATTCTCCATGACAAGTTCCTCTGGCAGAGAGTTCCACAGTCTCCTTGCTCTTACAGTAAAGAATCCCTTCTATGTTTATGTAGAAACCTTCTTCCTTAGACGTAGATGATGCCCCCTTGTTCTGGATACAGTCCTGGGTATAAGCAGATCTTGGCAGAGATCTCTATACTGAACTTTGATGTATTTAAACATATTTATCATGTTCCCCCGAAGCCGTCTTTTCTCTAAACTACATAACCCTAATCTTGCTCATCTTTCTGGGTATTGTAGTCCACCCAGTTCTTTTATTATTTTTGTTGCCGCCTTTGTACCTGTTCAAGCTCTACAATGTCTTTCCTGTGCACTGGTGCCCAAAACTGTCCACAATATTCCATGTGTGGTCTGACTAGTGACTTGTATAATGGGAGAATGATGTTCCCATCTTGTGCCTCTATGCCACTTTTTAATACACCTCATGTTCTGCTGCCTGACACTGGCTGCTACAATTAAGTTTACTGTCCACCAGGATTCCCAAGTCCTTCTCCAGTCACGTTTTTTTTTCCAGAATTTTACAGTGTAACAAGTTATCATGGAATGACTCCCTTTCACAGCCAGCTTCAGATTCATACTATGGCCACTCTATAACAATGATTGGCATTTCAGCTCTGCTATTCCTAACTGATCCTGTTACATTGAAATGACTGTAGGAGATGTAAAATCTTTAATACACAAGACTACAGGGCTTAAAGGGGTTGTCTCGTTCCAGCATTTGGCATCCATTTATGCTGATTGCCAAGCAGAGCTTGTGAAATGGAGGGGCGTGTTTCTCCTCCCAGCAGGGAGACATGCCCCCACAGTGTATATGTGATGATTCATTCTGTGTGAGCTGGGGTGAAGGAGAGGTTCTTAGCTGTCATTGGAATAATTGAAAGTGATAAGCTAAGTGTAACTTGATAGTGTATATCTAAATTTCTCGCTCTCTCTACATACTTTGTAACTAGAATGGGCATTTGACAATCAGGACTCTGGGAAAGATGGGTGATTTTTGTTTTCTCTGTCTCTCTTTCTCACACAGTGCTATCCTGCAGATTATTACACCTCTGACCTCTACAGATCTGCAGAACAAAACTATATGCTTTATCTGTTTGTGTTTAATTGGGACTGCGCATCTGTCTCACAGGTGGTTTATGTGGGACTGCTCATCTGTCTCACAAATTTTTTTTACGTGGGACTACACAGTACAGCTGTGTTCTCTCTCTATGTCATGTGCATGGGACTGTGACTCACCATGGAGAGACAGCAGCTTCCAGCTAATCAGATAGAGAGGAGAGAGTGGGTCGGTAACCAAGAGAAACCAGATCTTCATCTGCAGACAGTTGTTTCAGGGCATTTGCCCCTCATCAGTGCAATGTAGAATACCGGTTGGCTGGGTGAGAGGCTCAAGGTCTTAAAGTTTCCAGCACATGTATTTGGAATATATGAGACTCCCAACAACATGATGTCAGTATCTCTATAGAGCGTAGAACAGATACGGCCACAGCTGGGATTTAGTCCTGCTAATGGCCAAATGAAGGCTGCCCTGATAATTAGCAAGCCAGGGCGTGTGGGGTGGAGGACGCCTTTGTTCAGCAGTTACCCTGCAGGCAACAGGCGACTTCAAGGCCTCGACTTGATGAACAGATGGGACAGTCGTGGATTTCCTTGCACCCGTAGACTTAATGGAACATAAATCCCTTTGCCTTGTGAAAATAAGACGTCTAGCACAAAACACAAATCTTCTGTCTGTCACAGATTCATTATAGAAGCAGACAGGGATGGAGATGGCGGCTTTGTCCTTGTACTAAAAGCTGTTTCCTCATGAATATAACAATCCATAAATTACTGTTATTACCTGTTATATCAGGCCGAATGGTTGTATGGAGAGACTGAGGCCACTGCAATCATAGACACCCAATCCCATAACGCCAGAGCAGTCTGATACCAGTATATCTGTTTATTCATGCATACATCAATTATATTATTCACAGATACAGCCAAGTGCGCCCTATGGAGGGCACTAGGAGTAGTACAGCATCTTGTTAGTTTTTTATAGCAGGGGTGTCAAACTGCGGCCCTCCAGCTGTTGGGAAACTACAACTCCCATGATGCATTTACATAATCTATAACAGTGGGCATGATGGGAGTTGTAGTTTCCCAACAGCTGGAGGGCCGCAGTTTGACACGTTTGGTTTAAAGTATTAGGGGCCCGACCCTGATTCAGGCTCTCATGGGATGACAGTCATCACTATGGGACCCACTTTGGATTTTTGGTGGGAATTTATTTCTCTTGAGAAGGGAAGATTTGTTTCCCCTTGAGAGGTGCCTTTAGTCATATTTGTGACCACTGTCGACTGAGTTGCCTAGAGCCCATCAGTGGAATTTCATTCTGGGTGTTCACCTGTGGCATCAATGATGGGCGTCCACCCTACATCTACTGTACAAGTCCCTTCGACTTTGCCTCTTGCTTTTTGCCTGTTTCTTTCTTCCTCTCCAAGGATCTACAGTATCTCACGTAAGTAAGTACACTACTAAATGTTGTGTTATATCTTTTCATGGGACAACACTGAAGATCTGACACTTTGATACAATGTAAAGTAGTCAGTGTACAGCTTGTATAAGAGTGCAAATTACATCAGTGTCTAAACCACTGGCAACAAAAGTGAGTACATGCCTAAGTGAAAATGGACAAATTGGGCCCAATTTTCCATTTCCACTTTACTGTGTCTTGTGACTTAGTAGTGTTTCAAGGTCTCAGGTGTGAATGAGAAGCAGGTGTGTCATATTTAGTTGCTATGAGTAAGGGGAATCTGCTTTGCTGTCCCCGAAACGCGTCAGTTTGAGGGTCATCTACACGGGCTGCTTGTCTACTATATGTGCCTATGCACCATGCATATATTTTTTATGAAGGTTTAAATACATTTTTGTGCTTTTAACTGCTACATATTGGAATTGCTGGATCGTTTTTCGTTTCAGTGTTATATTTAGTGTTATATTCTCTCATACTGGTCACTGGAAGTTCAACATGGCCCCTCAGGGCAAAGAACTGTAAGGATCTGACAAAAAGAGTTGTTGCTCTACATAAAGACGGCCTAGGCTATAAAAAGATTGCCAATACCCTGACACTGAGCTGCAGCGCGATGGCCAAAACCATACAGTGGTTTAACAAGACAGGTTCCACTCAGACCAGGCCTTGCTATGGTCGACCAAAGAAGCCAGAGACTGTTTTTCAACATAGACATATGAGTGCTGCCAACATTGCTGCAGAGGTTACAGGGGTGGAGGATCAGCCTGTCAGCGCTCAGACCTTACACCGCACACTGGATCAAATTGTTCTGCATGGTTGTCGTCCCAGAAGGAAGCCTCTTCTAAAGGTGATGCAAAAGAAAGCCCGCAAACAGTTTGCTGAGGACAAGCAGATTAAGGATATGGATTACTGGAGCCATGTCCTGTGGTCTGATGAGATCAAGATAAACTTATTTGCTTCATATGGTTTCAAGCGTGTGTGGCAGCAACCAGTGAGGAGCATAAAGACAAGTGTGTCTGCCTACAGTCAAGCATGGAGGTGGGAGTGTCATGGTTTGGGGCTGCAGGAGTGCTGCTGGCTGTGGGAAGCTACAGTTCATTGAGGGAACCATGAATACCAACCTGTACTGTGACATCCTGAAGAAGAGCATGATCCCATTCAAACACTTGTGGGTAGAAATGTAGAAAAAGCTGAATTTGTACCCAAGTAAGTTGACCAGTATTCATAAACATTAGGGACATGTAGAAGAGACCTGGAATCAGATTTCGGTCGAGGCATGCCTGAATCTGATCAAGAGCCCAGAAGCATTCAAGCAGTATTGAAAGCCAACAAAATAGTTAAAATTAACATTTTGACTTTTAGGAGCAAAACAGTAACAATGCAGTTACATGACAAGAATCTGCAGAACTAAGCATATGCTAGCTACCAATCAAATTTATGTATGAGATAGCCAAGATGATTGTCTATAAAAAAAAGATGGCAGTCTCATGTTCAAAGCTGAAGTGGATGGAGACAAAGTCAAAAGTTCAAAACATTGTTACCCTTTTGCTTTTCAGTGTTCATAACAGAGCTCAGTTTCTCTCCTCTATCATATAACCCTATATATCACAGAGCTCAGCTCCTCTCCTCTATCATATAACCCTATATATCACAG
Source organism: Phyllomedusa bahiana (assembly GCA_025379985.1). NCBI lineage: Eukaryota > Metazoa > Chordata > Amphibia > Anura > Hylidae > Phyllomedusa > Phyllomedusa bahiana. The sequence goes on from JAODAL010013184.1 coordinate 8,397, forward strand.
AGCTCAGCTCCTCTCCTCTATCATATAACCCTATATATCACAGAACTCAGCTTCTCTCCTCTATCATATAACCCTATATATCACAGAGCTCAGCTTCTCTACCTCTATCATATAACCCTATATATCACAGAGCTCAGCTCCTCTCCTCTATCATATAACCCTATATATCACAGAGCTCAGCTTCTCTCCTCTATCATATACCCTAAATATCACAGAGCTTAGCTTCTTTCCTCTATCATATAACCCTATATATCACAGAGCTCAGCTTCTCTCCTCTATCATATAACCCTATATATCACAGAGCTCAGCTTCTCTCCTCTATCATATAACCCTATATATCACAGAGCTCAGCTTCTCTCCTCTATCATATAACCCTATATATCACAGAGCTCAGCTACTCTAGCTCTATCATAGAACCCTATATATCACATAGCTCAACTTCTCTCCACGATCATATAACCATATATATCACAGAGCTCAGCTTCTCTCCACGATCATATAACCCTATATATCACAGAGCCCAGCTACTCTCTATCATATAACCCTATATATCACAGAGCTCAGCTTCTCTCTATCATATAACCCTATATATCACAGAGCTCAGCTTCTCTCCTCTATCATATAACCCTATATATCACAGAGCTCAGCTTCTCTCCTCTATCATATAACCCTATATATCACAGAGCTCAGATTCTCCCCTCTATCATATAACCCTATATATCACAGAGCTCAGCTACTCATCTATATCATATAACCCTATATATCACAAAGCTCAGCTACTCTAACATATAAACCTATATATCACAGAGCTCAGCTACTCTCTATCATATAACCCTATATATCACAGAGCTCAGCTTCTTTCCTCTATTACATAACCCTATATATTGCAGAGCTCAGCTCCTCTCCCTCTATCATATAATCCTATATATCACAGAGCTCAGCTCCTCTCCTCTATCATATAACCCTATATCACAGAGCTCAGCCTCTCTCCTCTATCATATAACCCTATATATCACAGATCTCAGCTTCTCTCCCTCTATAATATAACCCTCTATATCACAGAGCTCAGCTCCTCTCCCTCTATCACATAACCCTATATATCCCAGAGCTCAGCTTCTCTCCTCTATCATATAACCCTATATATCAGAGCTCAGCTCCTCTCCCTCTATCCTATAACTCTATATATCAGCGGATTCTAACTTGAAATGCTCGCCTAAATCCAAAAGTAAATCAGCCATTGACTTCATTAGACAAAAAGTGTTGTAGTTCATACAAACCCTATTTTGTTGATCAGTTTTTCAGAAAAAAAAAATTAGGACATGTTCACTTTTCTGTTGAACTCCATGTGCAGATCTGCTTTCAAAACCACATAAACATGAATGAGACTCATTTTCCGACTGTATGTCCGTCAAAAAAACAACTAAATAAAATACCCACGTCATACAAGGCGGTTTTCAATGGTGATTTTCCGGCAAAAAACTGTTACTGACCAATCCGACATATTTTTAACAGGTCTTCTTGTCAAAAACTGACGCATGTCCGACATTCTCAACACTGTACTCCACGCCAAATTTTAGGGGGCGGGTCGGACCACATTCATAAGATTAGACACATTTATGAATGTGGCTCGACCGAATGTGGCACAAAAGTGTCGGATTAATCCATACTAATTTAAAATTGGAGAGGATGAGACAAATTTGGTGTGGTGAAACAGGGTGCGGCGCAGTGTGAGGCAGAGGACAGGGATTATGGGATCGGGTAACCGCAGGCCCAAGCCTGCTCCTTGTCACGGCGGCTGCACATTTCGCTACCCACACCTCTCATGCTCCTCCGGCACCCGACACCAGTGAAGAGAGGGTCTGCAATGTGGATGTTGGTGGTGGTAGTTGGTGCTCCCTCAACTGCCTGCAGTATATGGTGTGTGAGGTGTCCTTTATGTGCAGTGTAGAATAAGCAGGCAGGACACAATGCTGTCCACAGGTTTCAAAATCATCTTAGGCGTCTTTTTACGTCACTAGGCAAGATGGTATACACATGGCCGTGGCAGCGTTCAATATTATGTCACAGTCCTTCCAGTCCAAGCCACTCAGCAGACTAATGCAGAATAGTGTTCCTAAATAAGGTCACTGGCATGAATGCCTTCTATACATGTTTGTCAGGGATATCACCTGAGTATGTTGCACAGCCCAGCTGAGTCCCTCAGTATACGCTTTTCTTCTTTCTTGATCCACTCCCTTGCCGTCAGGGAAGACTGGGGATTAGAGTTGACCTCTGAGCCTAGGATGGCATGATGGATTGCTTCTCTGACAGCTGCAGATGACAATGAGAACCCAAAGGTGGAAATCACTTTAAAAAGAGACCCACTCCAAAACCCACCAATCTCATCCACTGGAGAGATTACTCCCCAGTGGGGAGAGAAACCAAGAACACTAAATTTATCTAGCTTATATAACCTACCTCTACCCCCACCCTATGTAGCATTGTCATGGAGATTCCCGCCATTAGCTCTGAGTGGCTCTATTCCCGCCATTAGCTCGAGTTACATTTCTTCAAGGCAGCATGACTATACGACTTTTGCAGACATGACACAGGGGTGAAATAGGGGCCAACCAACATTATAAAGAACAGTTATCTTACTACCCATAGTGCAATTGTTGAAGCAGTGCCACTTTTCATACATGTCCCGCATAGTCTCTTTAGGACTACATTTGCTCTTTATACACTATGGCCCAGATGTATGAAAAGTGTTGTTGCCTAAACTTTTGAATGCAGTGCTGTGACATTGTAGAGGACACGCTTATGTATGTAAGTGTCTCTTGATAAATTTGTCACGTTGTAAGACAAACTGCCCATGCGCCAAAAAGTGTGCTACGCGGTGACAAATTTAGTTTTAGCCGTGCCAGTCTTAAAATGTCACGGCTAACAACCCATTAAGGGTACGTCCACACGGCATGGGTATTCAGTCAGTTTTTCAGTTTTCAGATTTGAAAACCATCTGAAAACCAACTGTTAATCCTTCCTATATATGGCAATAAACTGGCATACCGAAAATCTCGCAACATGCACAATCTTCCACCCAGTTTTCGGGCTTAAGGTGTGCTAGTCAATGGTTAAGGGGGACGGGCCAATCCCCAAACAGAACTGTCCCCCAAAACCATTGATAAGATGATAAAATACCATCCAGATTCTAGTTCACACAGTGAACTACAGTGCAGATTTTCCACACCATGAAAATTCGTGATGTAGGAAAAAAAAAAAAAAAAAATGAACATTTAATTATTTTGAGTGGATCCTCATTGGATCCCGCTCAGGAGGACAGAAATGTAGGTTACCCCACTGCAATGGAGCTAATTCATATCAGAATCAGAGGCGAAAAACACCTCTGTAAGTCAAAATCCTTGTCAGAAATGCGTGCACCTGTCCACCGGGGACCTGTAGTAATTTTTTTTACTTCATTTTGCCGCAAATTTTAGTAAATTTGTTGGGCAATGTGAGACCGCACCTCTTTCTTCAAAAACTCCAAGCACACTTTTTTTTTTTAAACTTGTTTTTATTACGAGTCTTCAAATAGAATAAAACATAAAAAATTAATACAATAGTATCAAATTGCAGTTATCATCTCTGCACGCAGGCAGACAATTGGTTGTGAAGACTTCAGTTTACGTACTCTTTTTTCAACAAGAAATCAACATAAGATGGAACTGCCCAATGATAACAGAAAAGTCACTAACCACAGTGTCCTTGGCAATGGTTCAAGTGTCGCGGGCAGAAACTCGCAAAGGCAAGTTAGGAAAGAGACATAATTAACCAAATGGTTAAACATTCAAATCAAGCAAAGAAACAACTCTGCTCCAATACATCCCCTCAATCCGCCACTATCCTCCGAAAACCTTGCCAGCACCCCCCCCCCCCCTTTTGCGGTCAATGCAGAGAGGGCCACCTAACCCCAGCTCCATGCCACATTGGAGGTTAAGCGGGTATCTTTACTGGAAAACAAGTAACCAAGGTCCTGAAGGTTAATTGGCTCAGTGCCCCCTAGTTGTTGAGCCAGGTACCAACCCGTCATTCCAAAGCAGGATCGTATCTTATCCCGAATTGGGGCCGGCAACGTATCTATCACCGTCTGCCATAAGGCAAAAAACTGTTAACCTTTTGTTCCTTTCGCTGCGAAGCCTCTATCCAGTCCATTTTCAGCAAGAAAAAGGTCTTTTCGTGGAAAAGTTGTCTGTTAGAGCTCGCCGGCTGGCTCCACATCTGCAAAATTGCCTTTCGCGCCGCTGCTGATAAGACGTGCAGAAGCCTCTTCTTCTTTCTACTGTACGACCCGGTCTCAGTATCTACGAACCCAAAAAGAGCCCATTGCGCGGTGGGGATGAATGCACGCCCGAGGTATCTCTGCACCTGAGATGCCACATCTGCCCAGTACTGTAGAAATTTAGAACAGAGCCAGAGGCAATGATAGAGGTCAGCAACCAGCGTATCGCAGTGGAAGCATTTACTTGAGTTGTACAGCCCCATTCTAAGTCCAAAGAGGGGCGTCAGATAGGCATTGTTATCCACCTTAAGAGACAACTCAATGTATCGAGATGCAGGAAGAAATTTATAGGAATCTGCAAGTGCCCGCAATATAGTATCAGGGGTCAGGGTTGGGTCAGCCTGCTCCCAACGCGAAAGTTGCAGGGAGGTTTGTACATAGTCAATGTGCCCTAGCAGATATCTATAGAGTACCGAGAGATGAGAGCGTCTTGTCGGCGGTCGCACCACAATCTTGTGAAAATCTGAACTCCATTCTGCCTCCGCAATATGTGGGAGGATGGAATTGAGGAAGCTGTTGGCCTGAAGATAAGTGAAGAAAGGGACGGTCAGGAAACTGCGATTGGAGTTCCTGAAGTGAATAAGTCCGTCTAGCAGTCGGGTCCACCCACTGTGCAAGACAAGACAGACCCATATCATGCAATCGCCGGAACGAGCCGTGTGAGGACCCATCCTGGTAGCGGGGGTTTCTGATTAAGGACTGATAAAGCGAGTGGTCTGGTGACAGGCCCTTTAGCATTCTGATCCTCTTCCATGCCCTCCAAACCAGACATTATTCCTGACATCAGATGGAAGCTCCACATAAGATAAATGCAAGAAATTTACAAGAGAGGACTCCGGTATGAACAGACCATCCACCCGGCTCGTGGTGAATACATTTGAGGCCTGACACCAGTCCGCAAGATATCGTCCCAGGGCCGCTTGATTGTAATATTTGATGTTGGGGAAGCCGAGACCACCAAGAAGCTTGGGCTGGTGAAGAATGTGAAGAGGAATGCGCGCCCGTTTGCAACCCCAAATAAAGTTCCAAAAAAGGGCATTATTGAGCTTTTCCTCCCTGGGTTTAAGATATATTGGTAGCATATTAAATAGATACAGGAGGCGTGGGACCTCCACCATTTTAAGCAAGTTGGCCCGTCCCATAAAGGATAGCGGGATGGTCGCCCATCTCTTGAGAGTGTGTTGCAGCGCCGCCACATATCTGCAGATGTTCTCCGCATATATTTTGTCAGGGTGTCGGGGTATGAAGATACCTAAATATTTAATGCTGGAAGTGCACCAGCGGAGATGATGAGAGGAGGTCCATAATGGGCGCGACGGTCCTCTGAGTAGAAGGCCTTCGCTCTTATCAATGTTTATATTGTATCCCGAGAGGTCCCCCTTCGCTTTAATATCCTGCAACACTGCCGCCTAGGTGGTTTTGGGATTGGAGACCATCAGTAACATGTCATCCGCATAGGCCGCCAGCTTTATCTCGCAGTCATTTTGTTTGTTTCCCGAAAATGTTTGAGATTGGGTTACGTGATACAGAAGAGGGTCAATGGAGAGGTTGAATAAAATAGGCGAAAGGGGACATCCCTGCTTCGCCCCGCGAAACAGATCAATAAGTGGGGATGTTCGCCCATTCAGGAGGAGAGCCGTAGTCGCGTTTTGCTGCATGAGGGAGAGGAAGGAAGTAAACACAGACCCAAACCCCCGCCGCCCCAATGTGGCAGCCAGAACAGGCCATGAGACCTTGTCAAAAGCCATGTCCGCGTCCAAGCTTAACAGCATGGACACCGGGTGGCCAGGGTCTTGCGCCGCTATCGCTGCCGCCACAGCCAACCGTACATTCCTGGTCGAGTGTCGATTAGAGATAAAACCCGACTGCCAGGGATATGAAATAACAGGCAAGAATTTCTGAAGTCGGTTTGCAATAATTTTGGCCAGGAGTTTATAATCCTGGTTCAGCAGGGATATGGGCCGGTATGACGTTAAAGACGCAGGATCCTTCCCGTCCTTCAGCAGCAGTCCAAGCACACTTTTAAGGCTATATTCACTCGGCGCATTGCAGCGCGTATTGTACGCAAAGCAATACGCCGGATGTTTAAGAAGTACATACTGGCCAGTACGTACTTCTAAAGCGCAGAGGGGGCCTGCCCTATAGATTTCTATCATCCCCCGGCACCAGGGAAGACGGGCATACCACGGGCTCTCTATGAGAGCTATGAATTACCATAATTGTGAGGCGCATTTCGAGCATATGGCAGCGCAATTACAGGCTGAAATGTTCACCTCACAATTACATTGTGTGAACATACTCTAAGAGTTGCCTAGCATAAGGTTATGTTCACGTGGTGTATTGTGACATGCACAGGAATGCGCCACAAAATGCATTCATTGGCGCTGTTCAAAGTGCGCGTGTACAAGCGCGTACTTTCAACGCACACTGCCCCCAGGCAGCTTTCTGCCTCGTATACTTTCCTATTTCTCGGCGCGTACATTATGCTTGTAAAAGCATCGTCATCTGAAAGTTTATACCCAGCACTAACTAAAGGTTTTTACCATATTTGCAGCATGTACTTCGGCGCAAATATGCCATGTGAACATACCCTAAAACGTCAGAGGTTGGAAATTTGTGAACAAATGCTGCTTGTGCAAAACTTTTGGCCTTTTTTTTTTTTTTACGCCATAATACTAACATAAATCACTTCTTACATTTCCCCCCAAATGTTTCCTGTCTTACAGGAAGCATGTCTGTGTTACCCATAGCAACCAGTCAGAGCCCATATCAACCAATCAGAGCTCCTAGCATCCAATCAGAGCCAATAGCAACCAATCAGAGCTCATAGCAACCAATCAGAGCTCACAGCAACCAATCAGAGCTCATAGCAACCAATCAGAGCTCATAGCAACCAATCAGAGCTCATAGCGACCAATCAGAGCTCATAGGAACCAATCAGGGCTCATAGGAGCCAGAGCCCATAGCAACTAATCAGAGCTCAGCTTTCATTTCTCCAGAGCAGTTTAAAAAATAAAAGCTGAGCTCTGATCGGTTGCTATGGTCTCTGGTTGCTGTGGGTAACAAAGACAGTCTTACTATCCGACAAGTTACATAGAAGAGGCTGACAGTGTTGAAAAACAAAGCTTTATTGTTCTTTCCTTTTTGACAATTCTTGTTTTCTACCAGCCACAGTGCATTGTGGATCTTGTAGTTCCCTAATCCTTTTTAGAATGGGAATGGGCTGGATTGTCAGGGAGATGTCAATGCAGGGACTGAGTATGCGTGGGAAGGGGTTAAATGGCAGCGGCCTTTGATCCCCCTCTTTTAATGTCTGCAAGAGGGGAGGGGGCTACAGACTGGAAGCCACCAACAGTGAATGAAAGGAGACAACAAGGGGTGGAATTGGGTTACTCCCCCCATCACCCACCCCTATTACAGGGAAGCTGTATGCTCCTCCCCTTCCTCCTCCTCCCTTCCACACCGTACACCTCTGTGGCACACATGTAGACAGACTCCCTCTGTCTTTTCGGCACCCCTACCCCTCTGTCACACGCGCCATGCCGCCTGGCAGACGCACCCCCTAGATCTACCTATACATAACAATGGGCACACTCCTGGCATGTGTGTCAACGAGATACTCCATGTCCCTACACCATCTACAGGGTCACACGTAACACAAGGCACCATTGCCCTGGGGGCACACACACCAGTTGCTGCAACTCACACTGCATTGGGCATATACCACCATGCCCTGTGTGGCACACTTACACACCTGTGGAGCACAGCTGTTGTTTCTATAATCTGTACCCACACCGTCGCTTACGACTTGTGCCCCTTACTCCGTAGTGAGCACCCTGGGCACGCACACCAGTCTGCCACTGCTGCCAGCTGTCCCCAGCAGCCCCTATAAAAGCAGACACACTACCCCCTCCTCACACACACACAGGGTCTGCTCCCTCCCATCCAGGATCCTGTTTAGAAAGTTATCCTGTCCCACATCAGGGGCGGGTGAAAGGAGGACAAGAAGGGAGAGGCTTGGCACATCATACAACACTCTAGAGACTGTGCCCACAGAATGCCTTGGTCCCTCTCTCTCCTCAGATAGCCTAGGATGGCACACTGAGTCACCTGGCACCCGTACCTCCTGAAGGAACATGCTGAAGAAAGGTTAGATGACCTCAGGGCACATCTACGTGGACCCTTATACATACCCATAACATGCCCGCGCATACATAATGCACCATGCCAAGCGCCAGTCCTATCTATTACATTCATATCATTTACTATGTGATATTGCCATCAAATATGTAATTTGGGACTTGACATTGCCAATGACATGACCCCTACACGCGACTAACGACAAACATGTACCAGATCTAGAAGCCGGGACACGTGGCGCTGCACATACATGTGCGTGATCTCCACTCTTAGCTGAAGGGAGATGAGGGCTACACTCAGTTTTATTCTGCTTTTCCTACAAGCCCAATGTGCTAGCTCCAGTGCAACCAGGGGGCATTTTGGCATCTGTCCTAACCAGCTGAACGCCAACTTGTGGGTGGACGCCCAGAGCACCTGCGAAAGAGAATGTGCAGCTGATCAGGTAAGAATGGGTTCATCCACTGAACCCAACTTTTACACCTTCAATTCGATTGATTATGAAATGTGCATTGTATTTAAAGGTGTCTAGCACAGAATATCGAGCCGTTAACATGGATGGATGTAGCAGAGGAGAGCTAACATCTGGCACAATTCACTATAGCACATTATGGGTGGTTTTACATAGGACTGCAGCTGAACCTAATGAATTCCCTCAGCTCAGAGAGTTAAAATGACAAATTCAGCTCTGCTACATCTTCATGTACTGTATGACATTGTCCTGTCTGTTTCATGTCCTAAAGGTTAATCACATTAATCTCTACCGTACTGTCCTATTATATGTATGAAATCATCTGTAGATACTGAACACTCATCTACATCTATCTCTTCATCTCATATCTATCTATATATCTATCTAATCTCATATCTATCTATCTATCTAGCTCTGTCTATGTCAAATGTATTTTAAAGATATCTGTCTGTCATATCTCTCCTATCTATCTATCTCATATCATATCTATCTATCTATCTATCTATCTATCTCTGTCTATCTCAAATGTATTTTAAAGATATCTGTCTGTCATATCTCTCCTATCTATCTATCTATTTATCTATTTATCTATCTATCTATCTATCTATCTATCTATCTATCTATCTCATATCTATCTATCTATCTCATATCCTATCTAATCTCATATCTATCTCCCTATCTATCTATCTCTACTAGGAATGTGTTGTGATATTTGCAATGACAAACTATTTTAGGGTCAGGTAGTCCTAAGGTGCCATTGGCCTTGAAATATAAGTGTATGTTCACACTGCGTTTCTCAATCCAAAAAACGGATTGAAAAACGCTACGTAAAACACATCAAAACACGCACCCAAAGTGTGCTGCGCGTTTGGATGTGTTTTCTGTGCAGCAGGATCGCACCCTATAGTTTATTATAGGGCGTCTGCTGCATCTTTTGGATCAAGAATTGACATGACAATTCTTTGAACAGATCCGAAAGATGCATCAGAAAGACGCATGTAAACACGTATTGGCGATCTCTCGTCTGAACATCGAAGCGTATTTTACATTGAAAGCAATATAAATCACACTGCACATTGTTAGATGCGTGTTTGGGTCCGAAACACAGATCCAAAAACACATCTAAAAAACACCGCGTGAACATAACCCTAAGGGCAGTGTCAGACGGCAGATTCACAGCAGAGATTTCTGTGATGGAAAGTTTGTTCTATACACGTGAGCGACTCTGTTTCTGCAGCATGCACGTGCTTTTCTGCAAACTCCATCGAGATGAAAGAGAGAGTCACAGAAAAGTCTGCAACAAATCTGCCACATAGGAACATACCATAAGAGTAACGTCAAGTCTCAAATTATATCAATGAAAGGAGACAAAATCTACCTACAGCACTAGTCTACAATCTGTGTCTCTCCAGCTGTTGTATAACTACAACTCCCAGCATGATCTGACAACCACCGCTGGAGAGAGAAGACTCGGTACACACCACGTTTATCATGTCCGTGTAGCGTGTACGGCACAAAGACCCTTGACGTATACGCTAAACATATTCATAAGATTAAATGGCCTGACAGAAGCTAATAGTGTTTGGCCTCTGTTTGGCCAGTATATGTCTGTACCACAAAATAAGGATAAAAAAAGCACAGGAGCTTTTCTATAAAACTGCATTATTTAAAAAGCGTATATGTTAAATGCATAAATTTTTTACAACACGACCCTATGGATGAAGGATTCCACTACTTGGCATATGTTTAATGCATATGGCTTGGCATATACGTTAAACAGAAGCCAGAACCATGGTGTGTACCTATCCTTAGACTGGAGACTACTGCAAAGAAAGGAAAGCTAAGGCTAGGTTCACATCTGCGTCGGAGGGTCTGTTTCAAAAATTCTAAAAATAATGGCGCAGTGTGCAGAACTATTTTATCCATTACAATGATGAGCGCCACAACGGAAATCTGACCCAATGTAGTCCACAGGGTCTGTCGGGCACCATTGGTGTTCATCATTTGATGGACCCAGTGCCGCCTCTGAACGGAACCTCCAAACCAGTTGTGAACTGGGCCTTACCAACAAAGTAAAAGAGGGAGAGCGAAAGGAGCGGAGGAGATGCCTCATGTTTTATGTAGCTGAAGAACAATGGGTTATGGACCATTCTAATTACATCTTACTGTGGTTCCTTTTCAGGACTGTGAACCATTTGAAAAATGTTGCACCAACGTCTGTGGACAGCGTAGCTGTGTTGCTGCCCGCTACCCTGATCCCGGCATGCAGGCTCCGGGTCCCATCCGTCCTGCCACCTGTGCGGGTTTTGTCTGTGCCCAGCAGGGTTCTGTCTGTGAGATGTGGGAAGGGCGACCAGTCTGCCGCTGTCGAGAGCGATGTGGGAAGCAGCCAGGGTTCACCTGCGCCTCGGATGGTTTGACTTATTACAATCGCTGCTACATGGATGCTGAGGCCTGTGCTCGAAGTATCACGCTGATTGAAGTACCGTGCAAGTTTGTGTCTTCTTGGCCTCTAACTACTATAGCATCTTCTGAAACCACCCTCCAGCCAACCCAACCATCAACACCCTTGGAAGTGCCAGTACCCCCAGCTTTGTACCATTCACCGGCACCACAATCGGTGACCATAGGTGGTACCATAGGGCTACAATGTGAGTCTAGTGGTCGCCCACGACCTGAGATCCTCTGGGAAAAGTTGGGTGAAGGCCCTGCTGCACCACTGATGAGACCAGACCAGATGTATGGCAACCTTGTGGTGACCAATTCTGGCCAGCTCGTCATCTACAATGCTCGCCCAGAGGATGCTGGCGTCTACGTTTGCATGGCGCGGAACTCTGCGGGGCTTCTCCGTGCTCTGTTTCCACTCTCTGTTGTGAGGAAAGGTATATCTTCGGGGGGCTTCAACTAACCGACCCCAATCCACCTTTTCTAAAAATGTTTTCCGGGCCCTTCCAGATCACAGAGACTGCCAAGGCCCTTCGAGCCCTTCCCTCGGTTTTCCAACGACCCCCAAATTGGTGACGGGCCGGGACCTTCAAAAAAAACAAGGGGTGCCCCAAGGGTCCCAAATTTACTTCCAAACTTACAAGTTTTTGCAAAACTTTCCATGCCAACCCCCGCCCACCAAACCTCTGAAAATTTTAACCACCCTAAAAAGGCCCCAAGCGGGGGCCCCTTTGCTTTGGAAAGAAGGGCCTATACCCTAAATAGCCCCCGTGTTTCCCCTTTTCATTTTTTTGGTGGATGCCAGGGAAAAACCAAAAAAAACCCTTTGACATGGGCAAGCCGGGCACATCCCCCTTGGCCCTCTGCCACGGGTAAGCAAGGGCCAAAGGGATCCATCTACGAGGACGATTTGGGGCCCCACCTTCGGTGCCGAAAGTGACTTTGGATCTTGGGGGAAAACTTGAGGATTCGGGGGGGAAAACCCAAAGGGGCTAAGGGGGGGTAAATAGAGGTACAAAAAAATACTTCCGGGGCCTCCTTTTTTTTTCCATCCCAAAGTTTTTGGAAGCCCAACCGTTTTTTGAAAAGGGAGGATGTGTGCATGGGGCGGGAAGTCGGCCCGGGTTCAGGAGAAAAATAAAACCCCTTTGAAAAAAGGGAAGGGTACAAATGGCAGGGCCCTTTAAACCTAGGGGCCCCCCAGCAAAAACGCCCCTTCCCGCCAAGAGAAAAAGACTGAGGAAGGTCAGAGCCCAAAGGGAAAAGGGAACTTGCCCAGATGCTTAATCGTTTTTCCCGGACTAAAAAACAAAAAAAAATCTTTGGACTCAATACCTTCTAGCCCCCAAATGGCAGGGGCAAAGGAAAAAAATAAACCCAAACCCAATTTGATTTTTTTTTTTATATTCCTCAACTTTTCCCCTTTGGGTTCCCAGTGGAATAAAAAGGGCCCAACCCAACCCTTTTAAATTGTTAAACTAAAAACCCCTTCCTGGGCTCATGAGTCCTAAAAATTTGGTTGGGGCTAAAAAAATTTAACAATCCATAAAAGGATAGCTTTATTAGAAGGGGGTTTTTCCCTTTTAAAAATATGCCGGGAACGGGGGGTTGACTTTCGCGGGAACCTTCAGCGACCCGCCGTAATCTAAAAAAAGGAACCCCGGCCCAAAATTTTCCCAGTTTATATGAGCCCCCAAAACCCACGGGCCCAAAGGAAAAAGACACTGCGCCAAATAAAATAAAGGGGGCCTGTCTGTATAAGACCTTTTTTTCACAGGGCCTTTTTTTTAAACGTGTTTTTGGGAAACGGGGTTTTTTTCCGGAGTTTTTTTTTTCCCCCCCCAAAACCTCGCCCAAAAACCCCCCCTAGTTCTTTTAAATTTGATTCCAAAAAGAACCTCTTTTGTAGTTAAACACATAAACGAGGTTTTTAAACCGCTTTTTTGGGAAAGGGCCCCTGAAAAAAAAAGCCCCCTAAAATTTCCTTGAAGGGGTTTTAGGTGCGTTTCAGGCGCTTTTTCATGGGGGTTTTTCGGCGCTTTTTTTTTTTGTCCGGCTATTTTTTTTGAAAGGGGAAAACCCACCCAAAAAACCTCGCCAAAAAAACGCCTCAAAAAACCCTCTTTTAAAACCCGTTTCGGGGGTTTTTTTGGGCAGGTTTTGGGAGCAAAAAACATTCCAAAAAACCTCACCCAAAAAACCACGTCAAAAAAAAGCCTTTTGAACAAACCCCCTAATCCCTTAAACATAAGGGGCCCCCAAAAACGATAAAAGGCTTTTTTGAGCCCATTTTCACCCCGGGCCCTGTAATGGAATGAGAGTAGGGGAATAGGGCCCCTATTAACTTCCACATAATAGGGCAGGGTTTAAAAAGGGGGTTTTCCCCCAAAAGGGGTGAAAGGGTGGGGGCTTTTTTATATAGGGCCCTCTATTAAATCAATTTTTTTGGGGAAAACCAAGAAAAGCCCCCTACCCCACTGGGGCCAAAAAAAATTAAACCAAAAAGTAACCCAAGAAAACCCCCGTGCCCCCCTTTGCATGGACAGGGTTCCCTTTTCCCTATACCCCCTGAAAGCCCGGGGAATGGGGGGAATTTTTGGAGAGACAAGATGGGAACACCCTTTTTAAAGGGGGTTTTTTGGGTCCCCAAAATAAAAAAGATGGAAAATTTTTAGGATATCCAAAAAGCCAGATAAAATTGGGGTTCCACCTCTGGGATTTTCACTTATTTGAAAACAAAGCCCCAAAAACCCTTTCTCCTTTTTGGAATTGGGGGCGGGGGGCGGGATTTTTTCCCCCCTGAAATAAAAAGGGATTTCCCTGAGTACGGGCCCATAAAAGCCCTAGGGGAAAAAATGCCCCCTTTACAACACACTTTTTCTTTGCGTTTTTTTTTTATCCCTTGTAAAAAACACTTTGAATTTTTTGAGGTTTTTTTTTGTTTTTTTTTAAACAACATTTTTGGAAAATTTTTTTTCCTCCAAATTTTTTGTAACCAATTTTTTTTTCCCTAGTCCTACAAAGAGCCGAAAAAAAAACTTTCCCCTTCCCTCCCCAGTATTTTGGTGTTTTGTTTTGTTTTTTTAAAACTGCCACACAAAAAAAAAACCCACAAAAAAAAAATTAATTGTTTGTAGTGGGTTTTCTTATTTTCCCTAAAAACTGATTGCGGCATTTTTGGTTAAAAAAAATGTAGAAAAAATACCAGGGAAAAGCCACCAAAAATAATATTTTAAAAAAACCCCCACCCTCCGAAAGCTTTTAACACGGGCCGCTCTTTTTGGGGGAAACTCAAATTTTCCCCATTAAACCCAGTGCAAGAAAAAAAAGAACCCTTTCAAAAGTGCCCAAATTTTTGTATAACACTTTTTTCCTTAAGGCCCCTTTTTTTTTTTTTAAATTTTTTTTATACAAAACCCGCCAAATGTTTTAAACTTTTTTCCAGCTTTTCTTTATTCTATCCCTATTAGTGATTTTTTTTATTTTTTATGGAAAATTTTTAAATAAACAATTTTCCCGGGAGGGTTTGTAAAAAAATTAAAACCTTTACTACATTTTGGGAAAACCAAAGGGCTTTGACCCAATGGTGCAAATAAATTAATATTCAACGGGATTTGCCTAAAAAGTATTTTTTGGACCTCTTTATTTGGTTTTTTCTCACCAAACCATTTTTTAAAAAGGAGCCACGGGCCAGCTTCAGACTCACACTTCCTGATCAGGCGGGGGGGGTTTCCTAAAGCGAAATGAGCTTTTTAGAGATTTGCCCCATCCCCGGGCCCCAAAGCCAAAACTGCCCCCAAAAATCACCTGCCCCAGCCAAAAGACGGGCCTCCATAAACCTGCCCCCCCAGTCAGAGAGCCCCCCAAACACCTGTCCCCGCCCCAGAGAGCCCCTTTCCAAACAACTGCCCCAGCCAGGAGCACCTCCATAAAACTGCCCCCCGCCAGGGGAGCGCCTCCATCAACTGCCCCACCGGGACCACCCCCGGGCCCCCTCCATCAACTGTCCCCCCAAACGCGCCTCCCCCAATTTGTCCCAGCCAAGAGTTCCTTTCCATCAACGCCCCCACCCAGAGAGCCCCCCCCCATCAACGGCCCCCACCAAAGACGCCTCCATCACCGGTCCCACCCCCACAAATCAAACCCAGCCCCCAACTGGATCTAACCCCTACCTTTCTTTCCCTCATCATCGCACCCTTCCCCTCTCCTCACACTTCCCTGTTTTAACCCCCCAAACCCCCCCCTCCGGGAAACAATAAAATTTCTACACCCTCCCCTGCATTCTACCCTCACACCTGCCCCCTGTTTCCCCCAAACCAACCTTTTTCCTCCCCGTTAAGGGCCCTCCAAAAAAACCAAAAAAACCCCCTTCCCAAAACTAAAAGCCCCAAAATCCTACGCCACCTACTCACCCCTAAACGCCCTTTCTGGTTTTCCCCGGGACAACCCAAAAAACCCCAAAGGCCCCCCCTGCACATTCCCCCCAAAAGCCCCTTCCCCGCCTCCCGAACAACTCACCACAAACAAAATTTCCCCGCAAAACCCTTAAACCCAGTTTCCCCAATCCCCCCCTGACCCTGCTCCCCCCAAAACCCCTCTCCTTGGAGCTCCCGGGGATGCGGGGCCCCTGAAAATTTTAAATAAACCCCTCATCAAACATGATTTGTTCATCTAAACGCAACCAAACTCTTCCCCTTGGCCCTTAACCCTGAAACCGGGCGGAACCCCCCCTGACCAGTCCCCCCCTCCGAAACCCTCTTTTAGCCCCCTCCAACTTACCCACCCCTTCCCCCCGGTACAAGAAATGGGGGAAAAGGCGTGGGCCCCTCCCCCCTGCCCTGACACCTTCCCCTTTTTCCCCCCCCCCGCCCACCTTTGGCCTTCCCCCCCAACACTTTCCTTTTTTTGAATTTGCACTCTGTCCGAAACCAAACGCTCCCCCCCCGCCCCCCCAATTTGGCTTTTTGCCCTTACCGCCCTTGCCAGGCCCTGCCCACTCCCCTTTCTTGACCATTTTTCCCCTTCCTGGCTTCCCCACTTTCCTTTCCACCCAAACACCCCCCACTATAAACTTTGGAGACTTAAAACACCCCAATTTCGACACCCCCCCAACCCCCGGCTTCCAACAAACCCTTTCACTCTGCTCCCCCCTTCAACCTCTCCCAAAAGGCCCCCAGGAGCCACCCCCACAAAGATTGACCCCCCAAACACTGGACCTCACCCTTAAACCCCCCCTGCCCCCAAATCTGACATCTCTAACCCCTCCACACCCCTAAAACTACCCAAACCCCTTTTAAAAAAAAAAAAAAAAAAAAAAAAAAAAAAAACCCCTTTCACCACTACCCTCCTCCCCACCGCTCCCCCCTGCCCCTCTTTCCATACAACCCCGCGGGAAACCCTAAAAAACCTCAACCCTCAAAACACTCTCTGACTTTTTTTTACACCTTTTTTCCACTATCCCCTCATTAAATGACCCAAAACGCAGCCACCATTTTTTCAAAACCATACCAATCATCACCGGCCTTTGACTCATTTTTGCTCCTCTAACCCCAACCCAGAAACCCCAAATAAAACAGACAACCCTGGCACACAAAATTTCAAACCAAACACTGGGGCCCGAGCTTCCAGAATTGCCTGAACGCCCGCTGGAAGAAAAACCCATCCATTGATAAATTTAAAGAATTGATGACTCCCTGCAGACATTTAAGTCCGCACTCCGCCTAAAACCAAACAAAAACTATTTCACCACTCCCCATATCCCCCCCCGGCCCCCCCAACCCTAAAAAAAAAATTAAAAACCCTTCCCAACTCTCTTTTTCCTCCACCAAAACCTCCTCCCCCATCCCCCCCTTTCAGAAGAGGGAATTTTTCCCCATTCACTTCCTCCAAAAAAATCAACCTCATCAAGAAAGTTTTCAGCCCGCATTCCCCACCACCCCCCCTTTCCCCTTTGCAACCTGCTCACCCCCCTTTAACTTCCCTTCCCCAGGGCCCCAACCCCCAAAACCAAAAATTCACCCTCCTTACTGCCCCAAATCCAACCTCCAACCTTTTAGTCTGACCCCCCCTGCCATCCCACCTAAACCCCCAAAACCCTCAGTGTTTAAAAATCATCCCACACTAAACCCAAACTCCTTTTCAAAAAAACCCAATAACCTCGGGCATCTTCCCTTTCCCCGGGCCTTTAAACATGCCCAAACCCTTCCCAAATTTCCTAAAAAAACAACCCTTGCCCCCCTCTTCCTTTTTCCAACAAATCCCCCCACCCTAACTGCCCCCTTTTTGTTTTCCAAACTCCTCAGCACACTTTCTATCTTCAGCTTTCCTCCCCAAACCCCTCCCCCAACCCCTTTTTCTTGCCCCCCACACAATCGGGTTTTTCCTTCCCGGACCCCACCACTCAAAACCAAAAACTCCCCCCTAACCAAAGTCACTAATGATCTAAAACTGCTAAAGCCTCATGCCAGTATTTCTGTGCTCCTCCCTCTTGGCCCCTTTTTCCTCAGCCTTTGACACTGTCCCCCCCTTTCCCTCCTGCAAAAAAATTCCTCTCCTCCCTCCCCAACACGGATTTTGGGCTTTTCCGGAAACTCCTCTACCTAACTATCGGCCCTTTTCAGCGTCCCCTCATTCTTCTCCACCTCCCCCCCCCGGGCCCCCACTCTCTTTTTTGTGCCCCCCCAAGGGTCGGTCCCGGGGTCCACATTTCTTCTCTATTAAAACCCTTTTTGGCCTTGGGATAAAGCTCATAGCCCCCCCATGGCTTTCATTACCACCTGTATGCGATGTTTCCCCAAACTCTACATCCCCCTTGGCCCAGTTTCCCACTCTTTTACCCCCCCCGGAACCCGAAATGCCCGTCCCCCATTTCCTCCTTCCCTCACCCCCGTTTTCCTTTAAAACTAAATTGGAGAAAACAAACTTATAAATTTTTTTTCCCACCATCCAACTCTCCCCCCTTCCCCCGATTTTTCTCAAATTACAGTCAACTGCTCAACACCCTCCCCCGGTCCCGCAAGTTCCGCTCCCTTTTTGGGGAAAATCCAAGACCCGCTTTTTTTTTTTTCAAAACCCCCAACACCCAAAACCCCTCACCTCGGGCCTTTGCCCCGCCTCCCCCCAAAAAAAACACCCTTTTCCTCCCGCTCATTCCTTGGCTAAGCCCACTACAAAAATGCTGGCCCCAACCCCTTTGTCATCCCCCCGCCTAACCTAGGCAACATCCTTCTCAGGGGCCTCCCAGCTAGCCCCCCCGCCCCCCTCCAATCCATCCTTTTTAAATCTTTGCCCCCTCTTAAACCAAACCCCCTCTCCTCGCTACCCCCTTTTGCCTCTCCCCCTGCCAATCCCCCTTTACTGGCCCTTTCCCCTTTTCCCCCGCAATTTATTTTTAAGCTAAAATCCATTTTTCCTAAAAAGGCTTTCCATGACCTCTCCCCCCCTATACTCTCTGCCCTAATTTCCAAAAAATTTCCCCCCCCCGGGACTCTCCGCCCTCACAACCTTCTTTCCCCTGCTCTCCCCTTAAACTCCTCACAAAAACCGGTCTCCAAGACCTTTCCCGGGCTTTTAAACCCCCCCTCTGGAACTCAAGCCCTCAAACATCAGACTCCTCCTCCAATTTCACCAGCTTCAAAAGCAACCTTAAAACCCAAAACCTTCAAAACTTTTTGCCTATAACCTTCACTAAACTTGTCACTACTTCCTCCAAAAAACCTTTTCTGCCCCTCACCTCCTGTCCCCTTTCCCCCCCCCTTGTAAATTTTAACCCCGGGGTAGGGGGGCCCTTTTCCCCTCGTCCCCTGGCCCAAAATTTTCATTATCCCCTTTTCACTGGGACTTTTTTTTTTGACTTATTTTAATGTTTTGTAAACCCCCCTTTGAAAAGTTACAGCGCCCGGAAAACAATGGCGCTTTAAAAAAAAATAATAATAATAATAAAAATTTTGCTCTGGCCCATTCTTTCATTTTCCTTTTACACTGACATGAAATGCAGGAATTTATAAAAGTGTTTCTGTAAAGAGGCTACAAGCCTAAAGGGGGAAAGCTTCTTTATGAAATTTTTGTAAAAACCCCAAAAATGGGTTGCAAGAATAAAACTCCCGCCCAAAGGGGTGACCCCACTATGGGTGAATTGGGCTGAAATGACAGCATTTTTGGGGGAATGAAAAGATAAGGAGGGAAAAGGGGGAGGTTTGGGCCCGGGAAAACCCAAAAAAAGTGGCTTTTTGAGGGGATAAAATCTTTCTTAACCTCTGGACCAAAAAAATTTAAAACAAAAAAAGTATTTGGGAATAGTCCCTTTTTAATTTTTTCCTTTTTCCCACCTGTTTAAAAACTCCCTAAATGTGGGCAGAAAATCCCCCTTTTAAACACCAGGCCCCGAAAAAGGGCCCTTTAAAGAAACCCCAAAAATTTTTTTTTTTTTTGCCCCCAAGCTTTTTTTTTTTTTCTATGGGGCAGTTTTATGAGGAAATTTCAATGTGGGAAAAAGGGGCAATTTTTTTGGGAAGGAAAATTTGGGGAGTTTTTTAGTTACATAAAATGAAAGGGGTTTTTTTCACTACCCTTGATTTTATCTCACCTATCGTTCCCCCTAAATTCCCGGGTTTTATTTTTAATTCAAAAGGGAATTTTAAAGGCCCTTTCCCCACCACTGCAGTACAAAACCCCGGACGTAGCTATGCAAACCCGTGCCCCGGCAGCCTATCAGGGGTTTGATCAAAAGGTCCTTGGGAGCTATACAACCCCGTGCCCCGGCAGCCAACAGGGTAGATCAAACCGGCCCGTTTAACTAAAAGTTTACCAGCCCCCTCAACCCATCAGGAGAAAATCAAACACGTCCCTTAACTTTTTAATGACCCTGAGGAAACTGAAAAAAGCCCATACAAGGGGGGATTTCTAGGAAAGGTAGGGAAATGGTAATTTACATATATTGCAAATGACTTGTTTTTTCAAGGGCCCGGGGTAGCCTTTGGTGGGTGGGGATAACACCTGCTCATGAATAAGATTTGAAGGGTAAATGCTCTAAAACGACAGCACCTTACAGAATAAGGGACACAGCGCTGGAAACAGCAGGTCTGTCACTAGCTTGTGGTGCCCTCAGCAAGGGGGCATAATCTATGTGACAGGTTCTCTTTAAAAAGGTTTTCTCATGACAAGCTTTCGCAGACTTGAGCTGTTTCTCTCTCTCTTACAGCTTCAAATCCAGGGGCGTGTCTCTCCCCCCAGTAGGCGGGTCTTCCCTCACTGAAGAGTGGTGACATCATCATTCTGTGTGAGCAGTGGACGCAGGGCTGCCGTTAGGGAGTACAACCGGTACTGCTCTACAGGGCCTGCCTGGTCTGTGAGGTCCTTGCGACGCACATACAATTAAGATTAACGGCGGGGCAGGGAGAGCCGTGTGCTCCCATGCCCTTACCCGACATAGCTGGCAGGCGGCACGATGTGAGTGACGTCATCGCGACACCTGCCGAGCTTCCGGTCCTCGGCCCCAAACCTAAAGCACCAGGCTTGGTGCCCGGAGCAGACGGAGATGCCGGGGAGCGCGGCCAGGTAAGTTATTAGCTACGAGTGGGGGTGGGGTGGGGGGGCTAAAACTAAAGGATGGATCCTGCAACTAAAGGAGGGGCCCTACAACTAAAAGAGCGGCCCTAAAACTAAAGGATGGGCCCTACAACTAAAGGATGGGCCCTACAACTAAAGGAGGGGGCCTACAACTAAAGGATGGGGCCTACAACTAAAGGATGGGCCCTACAACTAAAGGAGGGGCACTACAATTAAAGGAAGGGGCCCTAGAACTAAAGAAGTGGCCCTAGAACTAAAGAAGGGGGCCCTAGAACTAAAGGAGGGGGCCCTAGAAGTACAGGAGGGACTCTAAAACTACAGGGGGGCCCTAAGCTACCTACACTGGGCTCTAAGCTACCTACGTCTCCCTATGCAACTTAACTACCGCCCAGGGGCCCCATTTTACCTATATACTGACTGGAAGGCCCTTAATTACTGGGGGTAATTATTACCATTTGGGCTATTATAGATGGGGAGTTTGTACATGGGGGGAGGAGGCAGTCAGTTGGGAAAATGATAAAAAAAATTAGGAGTCTCAGGTGTTTGTGTTGTAAATCCTGCAGTTACGAGTGGTGGACGGAGGTCTGGACCGAATAGAGAAGAAAAGAGAAAGTGAACGACTCCTCAGACAAGACGTTTCCTGTGAGGCCCTAAATGTAAGTAAACTATTTGCAAAGCACCAGTGTACCTGATATCCACAACTATAGGGTCACTGTATGGAGGAAGTATTGGTCTTGGTGTAATGGTTTATATTCAGTAACAGTATGGCGGTATTATTCAGTATTTTTATGGTGGAGATATGTGGTGATGATGTGGCGGTATTATTAAGTGCTTGTATATTGTTGTTTTGTGATATTGGTCTTGGTATACTGGTTTAGTTAATAACACTATGGTGGTGCTAGTCAGCATATGGTAGTGATAAGTGGCGATATTATGTAGTATTTGTATATTGTTGCTTGGCAATATTGGTCTGGGTATACTGGTTTGGTCAGTAACATTATAGTGTTGACATGTGGTGGTAGTTGCTGGACCTTGTAAATGAACTGACCCACAAAATACAGATAGACTGTACCTTGTATAATCCAGCAAGAAGTAAATCCAAAAACAATGGCACAGTTGCATTTTTTTTTTTTTGTGACCCCGGAAACAATTTTTTCTTTTTCCAGGGTGGCGATGGTTGTGGGCCGGGTGATGGATGGGGCTCTGTCAGGACGGCTGGGGATGGGAGGGCGTAGCGGGGGCTTTGGGTCGGCCAGAGGGTGGTGCCAGGGACGGAGTGGAGTGGGGGCTCAGACGCTCCAGCTGTATGGGGCCCCAAAATTTCTGATGGCAGCCCTGAGTGGAAGGGAGAGAATGTCACAGCTCTGCAAACTTCCTGCAGTGGTCAGTTCTCATGGCTGGAGAGCTGTCACGTCCCTCCACAAGCTCCTTGTAAGCAGAACATATTCATTGGTGTAAACAGTTATACATACAGCCTGCATTGATTAAACAAATGTGAGAAATGTGCTCTGCTCCCCCCTCTGTTATAAGGCAGGAGGTAGGGGGGGACAGAGTGTATAAGGATGTGTTATATGGGTGGGTGGGAACAGAGTGTATAAGGCTGTGTTATATGGGTGGGGGGAGCAGAGTGTATAAGGGTGTGTTATATCTGGCAGATAAAGAGACTGAGTAATTGCCCAGATCCTTCACATAGTGTTGTCACTGTGAGAGGAGCATAAACAGCTCAGGCAGCCTTTATTACACATCTCAGGGGACAGTGAAAGGGCTCGTTCACACGGCTTAATTTGGGACTGATTTTAGCCGTATTGAGCGGCGTATTTGCGCTCCAATACGGCGGAAATCAGTCCCAGGCATTACGGTAATCCACAGTTCTCATAGAGAACTATGGATTACGTCTCCACTCCCCGCTCGGCGAATCCGCCAAGCAGGGAGAAAGTGACATGTCAATTATTTACGGCGTGTACGAGCTGCCGGCAAATCCATCTCCGCAATTACGTGGGCAATAAGCCGTGTGAACATTGCCAAAGACAATGAGACCATAGATACAGACAGCAGCCAGCACAGAAAGCCACTTTCCGTTTTGAGAATGCCCCACGGCTGCTCAATAGGGTTTAGGTCTGGAGATATGCTTGGCCAGTCCAGAACCTTTCCCCTCATTTTCTTTATCAAGGCAGTGGTCGTCTTGTAGGTGTTTGGGGTCGTTATCACGTTGGAATACTGCCCTGCGGCCCAGAAGGGAGGGGATCATGCTCTGCTTCAGTATGTCACAGTACATGTTGGCATTCATGGTTCCCTCAATGAACTGTAGCTCCCCACAGCCGGCAGCACTCATGCAGCCCCAAACCATGACACTCCCACCACCATGCTTGACTGTAGGCAAGACACCCTTGTTTTTGTACTCCTCACCTGATTGCTCCACACATGCTTGACACCATCTGGACCAAATAAGTTTCTCGTGGTTCCATCAGACCCCAGGACATGGTTCCAGTAATCCATGTCCTTAGTCTGCTTGTCTTCAGCAAACTGTTTGCCAGCTTTCTTCTGCATCATCTTTAGAAGAGGCTTCCTTCTGGGACGACAGCCATGCAGACCGATTTGGTGCAGTGTGCAGCGTATGATCTGAGCACTGATAGGCTGATCCTCCACCCCTGTAACCTCTGCAGCAATGCTGGCAGCACTCATCTCTGGATATGACGTTGAGCATGTGCATTCAGCTTCTTTGGTCGACCATGGCGCGGCCTGTTTTGAGTGGAACCGGTCTTGTTAAACCGCTGTATGGTCGTGGCCACTGTGCTGCAGCTCAGTATTTGGGTGCTGGCAATCTTCTTATAGCCAAGACCACAGGTGTCAAACACAAGGCCCGCGGGCCACAGGCCCGCGGCCTTGTGTTTTCCGGCCCGCGATCTCCCTGACTCCGCACGGCTGTTTTACCACAGCCGCGCGGAGTCAGTCAGCTAGTACAGGGAGATGGCAGGAGGGATCGTTTCCCTCCCACCTTCTCCCCTTGTATGTAGAACGCTCGGTGAGCGCTGTACATAGGGCGTTGCAGGGGGCGTGATGCGCCGCTTTGCTCACGCCCCCTGTGACGCTGGGTCTACTCGCCGGCAGCCTCTGCCGCCGAGGAGATCTCTGGAAGCTGCCTGCGGGCGTAAGCGGAGTGACGTCACGCCGCTTACACCATACACAGCTCCGACCGGGACCACGCAGCACGGACACGAGGTAAGTAGCTTTTTTTTAAATTTTATAATCATTAGGGGCATCTGCCTGGCTACTGGGGGGGGCTACGGGGGCATCTGCCTGGCTACTGAGGGGGTACTGGGGCATCTGCCTGGTACTGGGGCATTTGCCTGGCTACTGAGGGGGCTATGGGGCTCTGCCTGGTACTGGGGCATCTGCCTGGCTACTGGGGACCATGGGGTATCTGTGTGGCTCTGGGCATCTGCCTGGTACTGGGGGACCATGGGGCATCTGCCTGGCTACTGGGGCATCTGTCTGGCTACTGGGGGACTACGGGGTATCTGCCTGGCTACTGGGGACTATGGGGATCTGCCTGGCTAGGGGACTAAGGGGGGCATCTGCCTGGCTACTGGGGGACTATGGGGAATCTACTTTTGGCTACTGGGGGGACTATGGGGCTTTCAGCATGGCTACTGGGGGACTATGGGGCATCTGCCTGGCTACTGGCGGACTATATGGGGCATCTGCCTGGCTACTGGCGGACTATATGGGGCATCTGCCTGGCTACTGGCGGACTATATGGGGCATCTCCCTTTCTATATGGGGCATATTACCTGGCTGCAGGGGGCATATTACTATCTGGCTACAGGGGGCAAAAATACCTATCTACCTACATGGGAAGATATAACTGTCATCTACAGGGGGCTTTATAGCCACTTATCTACCTACAAGTAGTTCTAAAATCATGTCGGCCCTTTAAGGTACTCCGTGAGGCTGATGTGGCCCCCGGCGAAAACGAGTTTGACACCCCTGGCCTAGACCGTCTTTATATAGAGCAGCAATTCTTTTTTCAGAGCCTCAGACAGTTCTTTGTCAGTTCAGAGACTGCTCTAGGAATGGAGCTGTTAACTATAGCTCTGTTCCGCGCTCAGCTGTGGTGCTGAGAGCTGCGAACATCCTTTGTAAGCAGCGATGTCTTTTGGCGTCGCTGCCGAATGAACGCGATCTTCCCGCCATCAAGTCAGTGAGCAGTTGTTAAGCCATTAAAGCTCCTTATGAAAATCATTTTAAAAATTATCCCAATATATTTTTTTTATTTTGAAAGTTCCTGCAATACCACAAGTGGCCACATGATGGCAAACCATGTTTAAGAAATAATTTCACTCCACACGGATGTAGTTGGTAAAGGTGTGATTTTGCGCCATTGTGTTGAGCTGTGTCGTCCATTGTATATTGAAAAGACAACTCTATGGGAAACTGGTAATTGGCTCCAAATCCCCAAAATGAAGATAAAAGAAAATTAAACAGATACTAATACAGATAAAGTGTGTCCTAACATATAACATCAGAAAATGCAGCTGCAAGCCGGAAAAATTCACATCAGTTGTTTGATCCCTGAATCGCCTAATAAATTTAGGGGATCAATTTGAATTGGGATTTAAACAATCCTCCTCATCCTGCTGTTTACATTGTGACATCATGAGACCAAGACAACACCTTATTAATGCACAGTTCTTCACAATGCTTCAAGGAGGATGCTCTCAGACGGAAGTGGCCACTGAGGTTGGAGTGCCACAAAGTGTTATCAGCAGGTTGTATCAAAGATAAAGAGAGACTGGAAGAGTCACAGAAAGGCAAAAAAGTGAATGTCCTTTGGCTCCATCACACCCTGATGAGCGCTTCATTGTAACCAATGCCCTGCGGAGCCGGATGATGAAGCCACACAACTCCAAGCACATTTAAGGGAGGTGAGAGGCAACCAAGCGTCACATCAGACCATTGGTAACCATTTATATCAGAGTGGTCTGAGTGCTAGATGACTGACAAGGGGACCTGACCTGGCTGATGCACAGCGCTCTCCTTGACGTCTCCAGCATCGTTGGCGCCATCATTTCTACTCAAAGTGAGTCAACTTTCATCACTGAACAGCGCTGAGGAGCACTGGTCCCTCATCCAGCGTAGATGCTCCCTGGCCCATGCAAGACGATGATGCCCGTGGCTGGTGGTGGGGTCAGGTATCCTTGCCGGTCGTCTAGCACGCAGACAACACTGATGTAAACTATTACAAATGTTCTGACGTGACACCTCCCTTAAACATATTTAAAGTTGTGTGGCTTTCATCAACCGGCTCTGCAGGGCATTGGCAATGGGGAGGTACGGTTGATCAATTGTAAGATGTTGTCTTGGTCTTATGATGTCAAGATGTGAACATCATGATGAGGAGGATTGTTTAAATCCCAATTCACATTGATCCCCTAAATTTATTGGGCGATTCAGGGATAAAAACACTTGTTGGGAATCTTGCCATTAAAGGGGTTGTCTCACTACATTGATTCATCTCACCTCAGTCCTGTTTTTTTGGTTTCATTTTGAATTCAGGTGTTTACTGGCTTCTACTAGGCTGCAGAAGAAGCCAGGTCTGTAGCTATAGCAACCAGTGCTGGCAGCCTATCAGGACAGATCAAACAGGTCTGTAGCTATAGCGACCTCAGGAGCTGATGCAGCCCATATAAGAGGGGATATCTAGGAATAGGTAGGACACTGTTAATGGACATATATTGCAAAGTGACTTGTTTTTGCAAGATCTTTAACATAAAAAGCAGCAATCCTTGTAGTGAGACAACCCCTTTAAGCGCCTTGTTAGAGATCAGCAAGTTGTGCACAAAGTACTCATACATTAAACAGTTGGACATGTGCATCTAAAGGGAAGAGATGGTCTTAATTGGATCATTAAAAAATTTTAAAAAAAAATGTATGTTCATCCTGAAATTTTAACTAAAAGCCAAATATCCCTAACTTTCTGTGGGTAATCTAAGTATGGCTGAACTGTAACCGACCAAGCATTCAGAGGAAACAGAAATGTGAAACACATATGAAGCATAATACTAAAAGCAACACTTACCAATGGATGACAGAACTCGAAGGACAGAAGGAAGAGGCAGTAACCAATGAGGACGGCAACCACAAATAGATACCAATGGATGATAAGCAGCAACAAACAAGAGCTGACCCTAACTGTCCCTGAATCTTTCCCTAGATAGACTTTTAAAGGGGTTGTCTCATTTCAGAGTTTCATAGGAGGCATGAATGAAATAATACTGCTTTGCTCTATCACTTCCTGGTTAAGCTGTCTGTAATTAGCATATAAGCTCTGTTTGTTCAGACCAGGTCTGTGGAGTCGGCAAGGCAAAGTCCCGACTCCGACTCCTCAATTACCCAAACCTCCGACTCCTGACTCCCTCATACTTGGCGCATGTTTAAGTGATAACTTTACTGCAGTAAAATGGTAACATCCGGCTGCTCATCACCTTATGATACAATAATCAAGCTATTTAGGTAGAACAGACACTGACAAGCAAAAGGGTTAACATGTTTTGATCTTTTGAAACTTGGGGGTAGAGTTGAAGAAAAAGCGTATTTTTGTATCCAAATCCAGTCTGCACCAAACATTGGGAATGTGTAGAAGAGACCTGGGATCAGATTTAGGTCAAGATATGCTTGAATCTGATTCAGAGCCCAGAATGATTCAGGCAGTATTGAAAACCAAAGGTGGATTTCCCAAATACTAACACAATAATAAAAATTAACATTTTGATTTTTAGGAGCAAACTAGTGCAGTTACAGGAAAGAATCTGCAGAACTAAGCAGATGCTAAATACTTGCAAGTCAACTTTATTTATAAGATAGATAAGATGACTGTATATAAAAATTACAGTAGCCTCATGTACAAAGCTATATTAGATGGAGAGATATGGAGCCTAAAAGTCACAAGTTCAAAACATTGTTACCCTTTTGCTTGTCAGTTTAAAATATATTTATTGGATACGACTTTAGAACGCAAAAAAATTGTAAATATGCAACACACTGTGGGAACATTTGTGGAGTCTCTGAATTTGTTCTGAGTAATAGTATTGGCTCCATCAGATCCTGCATACATGACCTCACATCTGATCTCATTATTTCCAGGCTAGAGAACGGCCTCTCTACACTAACTTGTGTTAGGGGCAAAGTGGTGACCATAGGGGCAACATCTCTAACAATGTCAGGGGATAAAGGAATTGCCTCAGCCACAGTCACCTTTGATGAATGATTGAACTCTTCTACTTCTTTGAAAGCAGGTGAAAAATTTTGCCATGGGAGCAGAATCTTTTCCCCTGGGGCAGCACTTTGCCTGCTCCATGTCATCAATTACACTCCTCATGTGAGGAGGCTGAAGATATGGGAGCAGGAGCACTGGCCGGACCCAATTCCTCTTCCTCTTTGCACTGCAACGAACTAACTGGACCAACTTATTATATATTTTGGGAGTCGGAGTCGGTCCATTTTATGACGTCTCCGACTCCTGCAAAATAGGCACCGACTCCACGACTCTGACTCCACAGCCCTACTTCAGACTTCTGCTAACTAGTTTAGATTAGCTCAGAAACTTCTCTGGAACTGCTAGCAGGAGATTTATCTAAAATAAACAGTACTAATTACTGTCTTTTGTCTGAAAGATCAGATAAAAACAAGCTCTCACTACCAGCAGTTCTGTGCTGGCCGCAACCTGTGTGATGATGTCACTCCCTGCTATCAGATAGAACAAACGGCAGGGGAGAAGAAAATACACAGGTCGGTCATTTGGGAAACCAGAGAGAGACAGAAAGGTGATAAAATCATTTGTAACTCCTTAACAAAAAAAAAAAATGAACAAAGCAATATATTTGGAAAACGTCTTCATTTAGTGTTCCCAACATGTTGAAAGCTATTCTTTGTAGAGAGACAACCACTTTAATGCTGACCCTAATACCTGTCGTCAGTGACAGTCTCTGTCCCTGAAAATGTCCCTAAAGATATACCTACCAGGAGCATCTAAAACCCAGACCCAAACCAGGACTAAGAAAAAAAAAACACTGACAAATAGTTGGTATTAAAAGATACAGGATTTCCACCAATACAAGGTAAAATAAATTAGACAAGACTAAACGAATCAGACTAAACAGTAACAAAAACCAGATAAGAAATCTACTAGAACTCCAAGGATAAACACCCTGAGCGAGATGTATGAAAGTTGCTGCGCCAGTTTGTGGTGTAGGTTACAACAGAAATGATAGTGTGCACCATATCCGACATATTCCTAATCCAAATCTGATCAGTATTTTCCATTCGGTTTTCGTTGCGTTTTTCGTCGCGTCCCATTGAACTATAATTTGCTGCATTTAAGCGATATGTGGCAGATTGTTGAACAAGTTCTAAGTTTTTTCACAACCAGCGATTTTGAAATCCGACTTCAGAAAATCCGAGCTGTGTAGACTACAACTCGGATTTTCTATTGAGGTCTATGGGGATGATTTACAGTCGGATTTTTGCAGATTCTAAATACTGAATCCACTTAAGAATCTGACAGTAAACCAGCGCTGTGTAGACATAGATTTAGGGCTATGTCTACACAACAGAAGTTTCCTATCAGATTTTTGGCGGTTTTAATATTTTGAAACCGCTGAAAATCTGATGGAAAATCTTCCACGTAGACTTTAATACAAAAAGCGACTTGTAGTCTACGTAGGTCGTTTTTTTCTGCTCGTTTCTGGGTGCCAGCGGTTTTAGGAACATTGTAAAATTTGATGGAGTCCAGGGAAAAATTTACTACTGAAGTCTAGGTAAACCGATGGTGGTTTTTGGACTTTTTTTTGCCATGGTTTTTGGATGGTTCTGCTGAACTATACAAGGTCTATGAATTTTGCATACATTAAAAACTGCCCAAAAAAGCAGACCAAAAACCTTAACAAAAGAAACAAAAACTTCCCAAAAAACTCGTCGGAAACCTGGCTGCTTTGGATAAAAAACTGATAAAATACAAAGGTTCAAAGCGGTTTTTAGGTTTTGGTTTTTGATGAGTTTTTTGTACTACGCTGTGTAGACCAAGCCTTAGGGCATGTTCACACAATGGATTTGAACGCGGTTATGGCGCGGGTTCCGACGGAGATTCCGCGGCCAAATTGCGCCCAGTTTATTAACATGGTTTCCTATAGGAAAACGCGTTAATAATCACACGCACCCTGCTGAGTGAAGACTGGCAATCACTTGTCACCATTCCTCTCACCTTTTTCGGTGGGGGTACTCGCGCACCCCTGGATATCTCTTCCCCTTTCCCCTCTTCCCCCCCTCCTTTTTTTTTTTTTTTCTCTCTCGTTCTTTCTTTCTTTCCCCCTAGGGTGCTAAAGGCATTTTATCTGAAGCCAGTTAGATTTCATGCGGAGGAACTGCATTATTCCTGGCATTATTTGCCTTTATGTCTGAGTTTGCCATTGCTCTGATATTAGGTTCTGAACATGTTTGAACTATGTTATTTTGTTTTATAATCTGCCCAGCATGGCATGGTATTTTATGCCAGACAATTGTAGTTTCTGTTCAGATTTACAGATTGTAAATGCATTTCTAATTTCCCTCGTACTCACCCTTTCCCTGGTATTCCCCCCCCCCCGTCCTGATTTGCCGTTGTTGTGACCCCATGTTGGGGGTATTGTTTGTGGGTGTAAATTAATAGGAACAAACTAAAAAAAATAACATTAAAAAAATAAAATAATCACATGCTGCAGGTTTGGCCGTGGCCTTGCCGCGCGTGTTTGAGAGCTCTCCTGTCAATTCTTGACAGGGAGACCTCAGCGCGGTGGCCGCGCTGTGTCGCAGCAGGTGTCTGCACGGGTGATCCGCGGCTGGCGGCGCGGTTTTCCCCCTGCCTATTGATTTGCATGGAGGCAAACCCTCGCCGCAAGCCGCGGCCCACACCACATCCCACCCGCGCTGCGACCACGCCCAGAGCCCGCGCCGCAACCCCGCGTCGGGAAACTAGCTTCGGCCGAGGTTTTGGCTGCAGCACCCGCCCCGGCCCAAGCCGCCATGTGAACGAGGCCTTAGTATTCAGAGTCCAACGAGTATTTTGATGTATGTCATGTGGACCCAGCCTAACTGAACAATGGCTGTGCAGACTGGTCAGCTGCTCTGCCCGTATAGATCAGATGTAAAGCAGTGGCTATGAAACCAACCCAAGCAAATTAAGGCTTTGTCTACACAGCACAGGTTTTTGGTTTTTGTAACCTGTGCCCATAGACAGCAATAAAAAAAATCTGTGCTGTAGTCTACACAACACAGATTTTTTTTCCAACTGGCTTTGAAATCTGCCGGATTTTAAAACATGTCACATATTCTGCCAGATTGCCATTGGATTCATTGAACATTGAATGTACAGGGCAGATGACAATTTCGAAACCCGACCGCGGTTTTTAGCACAAATCAGCGCCAATAAAACGCGGTCCAGCAATGTTAAAATGCTGTCGGATTTTGGACTGCATGTTAACATTGCTGTGTAGACATAGCCTAATAAAAAAGGAGAAGATGAAATAGCAGGGCATCGATGCTGTTGTTGTGGCACACGTGCTAATTAATTCCTAGGGTATGTTCACATGCAGGGGCGTAGCTATGGGGGGTGCACAGGTAGCAATTGCTACCGGGTCCGGCAACTTGAGGGGGCCCAAAAGTCCTCTTGCCACATAAGGCTAAACCAGCATTGTAAGTGGCACATTGTACCTGGGGCGCCCATTACACTTTTTGCACTAGGGCCCCAGAGCTTCAAGCTATACCCCTATTCACATGGCGTAATTGCGGGATGCATTTCACCGCGTATATTTGCGCTTCAGTACGTCCAATTACGGTAATTCATAGTTCTCTATGAGAGCTATAAATTACGTGCGTCTCCCCCGGCGTACAATGCACGCTTATTGTACGCCAGGTGTATTGCGGCACGTGCAGTACACAACGCAAGACGCCGTGTGAACATACCCTTAGGCCGTGTTCACACGGCTTATTCCCGACGGATTTGTGAGCCGTATTGAGCGCACAAATCCGCCGTGAATAAGGGGGCGGGGACGGGGGCGGTGGACGGGCGCGGCGGGGGCGCCGCTCCCGCCCCATTAGACAATGCATTGTTTACGGCGCGTCCGCGCCGTAAATAATGTGCATGTCACTTTCTCCCCCCGCGGCGGATTTGCCGAGCGGGGTGGAGCGACGGATTCAACTGTTCTCTATGAGAGCAGTGGATTATCGTAATTACTCCGACGGATTGGCGCCGTACTGCAGCGCAAATCCGGCGCGCAGTACGCGCCAATCCGCGGCCTAATAAGCCGTGTGAACGAGGCCTTAGACTATTGAGTGGGCCAGTTCTGAATGGTAAGGGTATTCAGGTTCATGATCTCAGAGCAGGGGTGTCTAGCCACTGACAGTGTGCAATAAGCCTTTTAAAGCCGTAGTCACCACTGCTCAGGGGGTGGTAACCTAAGTTCTCTCCACTAAGCAGTGGAGACCACCCATTTGACAAGTTTAGGAGTTTATTAGCATATCTGTGTCAAAACTAATGGGGGTCTGGAAAAAAAAAAGTGAAAAGCTATGAAGGCTGTAAAGCAGCAGTGATTTATAGATGTTTCTCACTACATTTGTCAGAATGTCTCACAGCTCCCCCTTTAAATACATTACTCACAGACACTGGGGTATGATCAACCCCAAAGG
This sequence comes from Phyllomedusa bahiana, assembly GCA_025379985.1. NCBI lineage: Eukaryota > Metazoa > Chordata > Amphibia > Anura > Hylidae > Phyllomedusa > Phyllomedusa bahiana. Next base: position 41,051 of record JAODAL010013184.1, read on the forward strand.
AATCGTACTGAAAGGGGACGATCACATGTAATTTGATATAATTTTATTACAGATACTTAATATATCCATAGCACATAGCAATCCACTAACGGACATAGAAAAAGAATGGCTGCGGCATGTTCCCCAGAGACGTCAGGGTGAAGGCTTCTCCATGTACGACCTTGGGTCACATCTTCCGGAAGATCAAACACTTGTTGTTTGCCGGCATGTCCACCTGTAACACAACGTCGGAGATCAGTGGCACAAAGGTTTGTGTGTCGCAGTATCACATGACAGGGGACAGGCATTGGTTAATGGTAACCATGTGAGGGGGCAGGGGACGTTGGCAGACATTGAAATGCTATTGTGTCTGTCAAAGTCACATTGTCATACACCCGGCTGATCTGTAGACCATTAACCGCAGATATTGAGGCAGTCAATTGTTTGCACCAATTAACAGGTTTGGTCTATGTGCAGTATATCAATGCAAGATACAGACACCTGGCGACCCCAATCCAGCCATTGACATAAGGAGACTTTCTATTCTGATTCTATAGGGAGTGATCTACAAAGGACAGGAAGTTTTACTCCCCATTAGAATGAATTTTCCTTTAACCCCTTCTCGCCGCGTGGTCATAATTATTTGGCTCTTTTTTTCCCTCCCTGCCTTCCAAGAGTCTATAATTTTTTATTTTTACATCTAATTAGATATGCGAGGGCTTGTTTTTTGCAGGACAAGATGGGGGACATGTATGAAAACTGTCTAGGTCTAAGACTTTCCTTGTTGCCCACAGCAACCAATCAGATCCCATAGCAACCAATCAGAGCCCATAGCAACCAATAAGAGTTCCCCTTTCATTATTTCAGAGCACTATATGAAATGAAAGGGGAACTGTGATTGGTTGCTATGGGCTCTGTTTGGTTGCTATGGGCAACAAGGAAAGTCTTAGACCTAGACAGTTTTCATACATGTCCCCCAATGTGCTTTTTAATGGTGTAATTGACTGTACCATAGGATATACTGGGGAACCGCAAAAAAAAAAAAAAAAAATTCTAAGTGAGGTAAACTGTAAACAAAATAAATATCTGTGCCCTGTTTGCGGAGGTTTTGTTTTGATGTCAGAAACACGTGTGGAGATCCAGCGTGGTAGCTTTAAAACAGGTTACTTTATTGTGCAAGTTCAAAAAACAGCAGTAAAAGGGTGCAAGTACAGGTGTAACGCTATCGCATTTCAAACCTGAAAGTTTCTTTTCACAGCTGTGAACCTTTCAGGTTTGAAACGCGTAAGTTTTGTCACCCGGCGTAATTACGCGGCGCTAATTACACCGAGTGTTTGAGTTGCGCTGATCGGTGTGTACTCTCACGACGTGGTGGTGGTAGGGGGGGGGGGGGCAGCCCTCCGGCCCCATAGACTGTAATTATTAGCGGCGCGTAAGCACTGCAAATAAGTGACGTCACTTATCTCCTCGGGCGTATAATACAATCGTATCATACGCCCAGGGAGAGGAGGCGTAATCCATAGTTCTCTATGAGAACTGTGGATTACCGGTGATTTGACCGTGTGAACATAGCCTAAGCGTTACACCAGTGCTTGCGTCTTTTAACTGCTGTTTTTGGAACTTGCACAATAAAGTAACCTGTTTTGAAGCTACCATGCTGGATCTCCATATGTGTGTCTGAAAAGTTTTCCAAACCGTTAGTCGACGGTAAGATCCGAGCATTAATAGGTGGCAAAAGGGGAAAAGAATATATCAAGGAAGCAGAGTCAGCAAAGGGTGAACTAAATCTTCATATACTTTGCTTATGGTTTGTTTTTCTGTCATTCACTCCTCAGTGTAAATGATGTGTGATCTGTATTCAGGTCAATACAATTCCTTTGAAATATAAGGTTTTCATTATGTATTAGTACTTAAAAAAAATTCTTACATTTGCGCTGCATCACTATTATATGCGGTCAATAACTCATTTGTTGAGGGCTGAAGTGGTTTTTTTTTTTATTCCTACCGTTCTGGGATAGATGCAACTTTTTGATCACTTTTTATTCCAATTTTTTAGGAACATGAAATGACCACAAAAACCCCCACCATTTTGGCATTTGGAATTTTTCTTCATCTACAGTGTAAATGATGTTACAGTTTACCAGTTTGGACGCCGATACCAGTTATGTGTAATTTTTTATTTAACATGGCTGGTCCATTGTAAACCAAGCACTTGTCACCCTTTGTTTCACCCATACACCCTAACAGATTGTAAGCTCTTGCGAGCAGGGCCCTCACACCTTGTGTTTCATTGTCAGTAGCTTTTTTATAAGGGAATGTTGGTTTGTCTGGTGTTATTTTCCCCAGTATATTGTAAAGTGCTGCGGAATATGTTGCCGCTAAATAAATGATTATTATTATTATTTATTTTTTTAAATTTAGAATTTTTAATTTTTTTAATCTTATTTATAAAACTTTTTTTTTTTTTACATTTGTTCTCATTATCCCCCTAGGGAGCTTGGTCGTTTCCTGAGGCAGGAAGTTCCAAGTTCCAAGACCCAGCAATGGAAGCCTTCCAGCTGCCATGGTAAGCGCTCGACACCCTTCTGGGGGAAGGGATGGAGGTGTCATTCATTTAGGCCACAGTCACTGCAGAGTCGGGGATCACTCGAGGACCAGAATGGTGCACAGCACCTTTTCTTAATCCATTAAAGGTGTTTTGCCACAAAGTAAAATTGATGTGGGAAGCTTGCAAATGAAATACCAAACATTTTCACCATTATTAAAAATTCTGCACCATTTTTGTATTAGTCGCTCCTTTAGTGATCCATTGTTTATAGCTCGTCTCCAGGGGATACGACCAGGGCTGTGAGCTTCTCACTCCTGGTCACACATGCTCAGACATCACTTCTCCTCTCAGGCAGCAACTGAGTGTTCAGCCCCAGGTGCTGTCACTCTACTCCCGTCCACTGTATTCCTTAGTAATTAGTCAAACAGTGCAAATAAATAAAAAAAGAAACTTCAATCAGGTTTGTGCATTGATAAAGAGAAATAAAATCCACAGGTTTGGTTCCTGCAAGGATTTAAACCTAGGGCTCTTGTGCTGTGAGGCAAAAACTTTACCTCTCAGCTACTCACAATGCTTTACATAAACAGACCTTTCTTTGACTAGAGAGAGGAAAGGCCTGGTGATGTCATCCTGCTGGGTCACATGATATGCAAGTCAAACAAATCACACACGCCCCCTTCTGAGCACACAGAGCTGAAGAGCTGGATGCAGGAGGTATGAAATGAGATTGTGGCAAAAACCCCTTTAATTGCTGCGCATGCATTTGCCAGGGTATCTTAGGAATCAAAATGCCAGAATTGGCATTATCGTTGATCCCGGCCACAGGCAGCAGGTCCCAGCTGTAATTAGCAGCCATTACCTGCTGTGTATGGAGCCTTGACGGGGCTTGCGAGCTTGTGAAATATAGTGGCCACTGTATCAACTAATGTCTCAAATTTGATATTTTTATTTACCCAAAAGAACTGGGGAGCGGACGATGTCTGTATTTTTGTGTTGAACACCTAGAAAGTGCTGGGCAACCCGCCCAATCGAATAGTATGGGCATCATTAGTAGGTTGTAAGCCAGCATGGTGCACCACACATATCTGCATTAATGGCACCCCTCTGTATTGCCTTATCTATATGCAATTATAATACCAGCAACCACTCCTCTCATACATAGAAGGCATGTGGGTGGTTGTCTTATTGGTATTTTTGCATTTGTGCAATCTCCCCATGTATTATACGGTGGCTTTTCTGTATACTGGTGTGAACAGGTATCAATTCAATGTGCAGTTTTTTATCATCTTATTGTCCCCCTGGTGGAGGGGTGTGTGAGTTACTGTTCAGCAATTACCAGCACCTATTTATCTTTCCCAAGTAGCATTGGAGCCAGTGTTGCCTCCTACTGGGTTCAGTCTTTAGTTCAGCCATTGAGCTGTAAGTATGGCCTTGTTGTGATTTTTATTAAATAATGTCCCATTTTTCTGTGATTTTTTTGTGTATGGGAGGGGGCTCAGCAAGCGTGTATGCACCATGCTCCCTTACCGACTACTTGTCGTGTCTGTACGTCATTGGTCAGTAACTACTTTTTATAAGTCGACTTGCAAATGCAGACATAAGCTCTGAATGAGGTTGTGTTCTGCTTGACCTTTAATGTGCCAATATATCAGAGGTACATGGTGTCAGAGCTTGGGAACAGCGATGGGTCCTAAGGTACTCTGACGGGCCAGGCCCATCCTGGTCTAAGGTATGAGGCAACCGTACGAAGTCCATACCATTCTCTCCAGCGCCATCCCACAGGTCTTTGCCAGCTCATGCAGATCTGATGTATCCCAAATTCCCCAGGCTGGATTGCTGCAAGACAATAGGTTAAATCGGAATGTCATACACGACCGACAGAGAAAAGGGTGTCTAGCGGCACGGATTGAAAGGGCTTCTCCGGGAGTACATTAATGCTGTGTACCAGCCAATAGCATGGCGAGCCTGCTGCCAAGCTACTTTTCCCTACTCTGCTATAGGCACAGGGCCAACCTGATTCATGTGGCATAGATTGGTCGCTAGGATACGCAGCCTGACAGCTAAAGTGCCGAAATGGGGCTGTCAAGCAGTGGGCCCCTAGCAACCATCACACTGCCAAAGTGGCATTAAGCTGAGGACACAGTAGGGTCCAGACGGCTTGGCACAAACAGGGCTTCTATAATCTGACTACCATACTAATTAGATATTATGTCTATGTATAGAATTTCGGTGCCATTAAGGTCTGATCCTAAGGGCTGTGGAGACTGGATGTTACACATACGGTCCCACCCAAGAAAAATATGCTCACTGACAAAAAAAACAAAACAAAACGCACCCAGATAGAAGGGTTGGATTGGTGCAAAATTCAGCAGTACTGTCTCAGGCAGATATGGAAATGATTACAGGGGCAGGCTGATCACTGGATCTTGCCACAATCAGTGCTTTCTCTGCTGCCCTGTAAAGAGGCTCTCAGAGGCTACTCCAGGGTAGTGTTAGGCTATGTTCACACGGCTTAAAATGGGCCGTATTTCAGTCCGTAATTACGCGCCGGAGTGCGCAAATTACGGCTGGAATACGTCCCAGTCATTACGATAATCCACAGATCTCATAGAGAACTATGGATTACGTCTGCTCCCCGCTCGGTGAATCCGCCGCGGGGGGAGATAAGTGACATGTGAATTACTAGCGGCTTATACGCGCCGCTGGTGATGAAAGTCTATGGGCCGGCGAGGTGCCGGCCCCCCGCTCCCGCCCCCGCCCACACGGCGTAATTGCGGACCGTAATTACGCCCCGTAAATAAGCCGTGTGAACATAGCCTTAGCCTTGGTGAGAGATCAGCGACTGCCAGACATTCCTGGAAAACCTTTTACTCGGTCTACAAACTCTGAGATGGTGGGAAACACTGAAATGAGAGAAGTAGGACAGTCATTTAGTGGAACAGCCGACCATCTACGCACTGTTAACTAAGCTGGGGGAGTTCAAACAACAAATTTTGCGTGCCGTAAACGCATTTGCTAGCGCTGTTGAAAATATGAACTTCCAAGTGTGTACTTTCAACGCGCAATTGCCCAAGTTCAGCGCAAATATACTGCAAAGCACGTGCAGTGAATACGCCGTGTATGCATAGGGTATGTTCAAATGGCGTGTACACTCCGTGAATAAGTTTTTAGATGCGTGTTTGGATCCGTGTTTCGGACCCCAACACTCATCTAACAATGTACAGTGTGATTTATATTAGTTTCAATGTAAAACACACATCAGTGTTCAGATGAGTGATCACCGATGCATGTTTATATGCGGCTTTCGGATGCGTTCAGAGAACTGTTGTGTCAGTTGTTGATCCAAAAGATGCAGACGCCCTATTTAAAACTATAGGGTGAATTCCTGCTGCAGCCTAAACACAGCCAACACACACCTGCGTGTTGGATGCAGTTTATGCAGTGATTTTGGATGCATTTTTCAGATCCAAAACGGATCCAACACGCCGTGTGAACATACCCATACCCTTAGAAGGTGTTTGGAGCACACACACATGGTGAACCGGCTCTGGACAGCCAAGACAGACCACCAGTAGAGGAGTGTTTGGTCCACTGACAAGTACAAGCAGCTCTCACTGCGTCCTTGTCCACCATCCAGGCACACATGGCACCTTGAAGACCATTTCAAGGTGCTTAGATGCCATTGTGACAACAAATTTCTGACAGCCATGACATGTTCTGCCATTTAAAAGTGGTGGGGTATTTTATTAGGGAGAAGCATCTTGCGGGTGTGTGGAGATTTATCACCTTTTACAATATTTAAATATTTCAAAAGGTTTATGGGAAGCGAGCTCAGCCCTCCAGTGCCATCTATTGCATGTAGCAATCCTCAAGTCACACTTGACTCACTGAGCCTAGAAGAGCTCCAGCCCCCTGGGAACTCAGTTCTCTTCCCATAAGCCTTTTGGAATATTTAAATTCCAGAGCAGTGTAAAAGTCATTAAATCTCCACACACCCGCATGATGCTTCACCCTAATGAGATGTGTGGCTCCAAAAGCTATGTTCACACGGCTTAAAATGGGACGTAATTACGTGCCGCAGTGCGCGAATTACGGGTGAAATACGGCCCAGTCATAACGGTATTCCACAGTTCTCATAGAGAACTATGGATTAAGTCTCCTCTCCCCGCTCGCCGAATCCGCCGCGGGGGGAGATAAGTGACAGGTCATTACTAGCGGCGTATACGCGCCACTAGTAATGATAGTCTATGGGCCGGCGAGGTGCCGGCCCCCCGCTCCGCCCCCATCCACACGGCGTAATTACGCCCCGCAAATGAGACGTGTGAACATAGCCTAAAAAGGTGAGGTATCTCATTAGGGAGAAGCATGATGCGGGTGTTTGGAGATGTAATGCCTTTAACACTCCACTGGAATTTAAATATTCCAAAAGGCTTATGGGAAGCGAGCTGAGCCCTCCAGTGCCATCTATTGGATGGAGCAATCCTCAAGTCACATTTGACTCACTAAGCCTTGAAGAGCTCCAGCCCCCCCGAGAACTCAGCTCATGTGGAGATGTAATGCCTTTTACACTCCACTGGAATTTAAATATTCCAAAAGGCTTATGGAACGAGAGCTGAGTTCTCAGGGGGCTGGAGCTCCTCAAGGCTTAGTGAGTCAAATGTGACTTGAGGATTGCTCCATCAAATAGATGGCACTGGAGGGCTCAGCTCGCTTCCCATAAGCCTTTTGGAATATCTAAATTCCAGTGGAGTGTAATAGGCGTTAAATCTCCACACACCTGCATGATGTTTCTCCCTAATGAGATACCTCACCTCTATTAAGCCATACTCACTGCCTCTCACCTAGCCAGCAAGTTCTACTCTGCCCTGATGAGGGGCAAAAACTCTGAAACAGCTGTCTGCAAATGAACTATGCTGGCTTGGCTTGAATCCCTTTCACATTGCAAGACTGAGTGAGGCGGATGTGATTTGAGGATTACTACATTGAATGGAGGGCGCTGGAGAGTTTAGCTCTCTTCCCATAAGCCTCTTGGAATGTTCTGCCATTGACGGCCAGTTATCATCACCTTTATTTGCAGTGGTGCTGAGAATGAGAAACCTGGATTGCTGCAGACTGGAATCATATTGTGGCTTGTGAAAATCCAGGTTCTGTCTGGGATCTGACAACAGTCGGATTCGAGTATGGAGGCCTCGTGATGAGCTCTTCCATCTTGCCTTTGTTGTGGAGCGACACCCTGCCCCAACTGCAGATGTGATGGCCTTGGCGGCCATCATATATGACAGTCGGTGATACAGGGGACACAGCTCGGTGCTATGTGCAGGACGTTCTGTGGTCACATGTTGCCTCTCATGGCTTCCAGCTGGCATTTCTCAGCAGGATAACGTGCGACCACACACAGCAAGGGTTTCCCAGGAATGTTTCCCTCAGGTTACAACACTTCGCCTGCCCAGTTGCCAATTTTATTGGCAGTTAAGTATTTATGGGATCAGCCGGGATGGTGGTGGCTTCAGCAATCTATGAGTGTGCAAGATCTACAGCCCCAGCTGCAACATCTATGGGCAAATGTCCCGCAGGAGGCCTCCATGCCCAGCCATATCTCACCTTGTATCCAGGCTGGAGGCGGCCAACAGGGGACTAGAGCCACCGCTCAATTGTACAGTACTCCTCAATAAACGTATCCCTTTGTTCTAATATTGTAATCGCTTACATATATTATCATTACATTCACATATAGAAAGTTTCATACCATTCCCTCAACTCATTCTTGGTGTGTTTTTTTTAAAGTTTTTATCAGCGAGTCTATATTCATAGGGTTCCCTCTATATATTCCACATCCATTGTTGCCCTGTATATAAATAAACTGAGCATGCTCTGGGTCCCCCGTCTTTAAAGGGACACTTCCATCAGAAAGAAGTATTTTTTTAAAACCATTATTCCTGGAAAACTATTTTTTTTTTTACAATTTTTGGCAGTATTTTTTTTTATTTCAGGAGATCTATGCAAATGTAAAATCTTGTCCATTTTTAGCTGTGATTGTGAAGAGCTAAAACTCCTGAATGGAAGGGCAGATGGGTCTCACTTTACTCTTGTGCTGCTCATCTGTATTTAGTCTCAGTACAAATAGTAAGATATGACATAATGATCGCTCTGTTGTTCTCTGTAGAAGGATAGATAGGATTAGACTAGACCACAGGGAAGTGAAAAGAGCCATACATGACTGGATAGTGGAGTAATATTTTTCTGCACTGGAAAGGGGGCTCCTTCTTCACATCAGGTGCTGCTGATAATACTTACACCTCCTAGGCCATAGCTGGCCTTGTAGAAATCCCTGCAGTGATATCCAAGCTCAGAGGAGAAGTCAGAGACAAAAAGTCATATACGTACAGGAACTTTACAAATATATATATATATATATATAATATATATATATATAATATATAGTATATATATATATATATACATACATACATATATACTACATACACCACACGCATACCGTTTATGCTGTCACGGCCTGGACACCGGCAAAGATACTTCAGCTGTATGCGACTCCTCTGGGAGCACATACAGCTGAAGATACTATTGCGGAGCAGAAAGCAAGCACTCCCTGCTCCGCAATAGGACTCCGAAAGGCCGCAACAGAGTATCCGGCATAGACGTCGTGCTATGTCATCACGCCCCCTGTGCCGAGAACAAGACAGAGCTCCCAGGAGCAACGGGGGAGAGAGGTAAGTGCTTGTATTTTTTTTTTTTTAAACATTGCCTATACCTGCCTATGGGGGACATATACCTGCCTATGGAGGGCATATACCTGCCTATGGGGGACATATACCTGCCTCTACCTGCCTATGGGGGACATGCACCTGCCTCTACCTGCCTATGGAGGACATATACCTGCCAATGGGGGACATATACCTTCCTATACCTGCTTATTGGGAACATTAAACTGCCTATACCTGCCTATGTAATTTTATTATTTTTATTTTTGAAATTTACCAGTAGCCGCTTAATTTTTCACCCTAGGCTTATACTCGAGTCAACAAGTTTTCCCTTTTTTTGTGACAAAATTAGGTGCCTCGACTTATATTCGGGTCGGCTTATACTCAAGTCTATACAGTAATTAAAAAAAATAAAACAAAAATCATATATTCACATATGGCTTAGCAAGATGTGAAAAGAAAAACTTTGATAGTAGTGTCCCTTTAAGACGAATGATGTTGAATCCAACCATGATCATCCAGTAATCTAGTAAGTAGACTTTACCCGAGTACTAATGGAGAACCCCTCTACATGTAACATGTGACTAGTACAGGGTATAGCACATCAGGTAACAAGGGGAAGACATTGAGAAATACCTGTTTTTCAGACTCTGGTTAAAATCAATATTACTCTGCGGGGTGAGGACGCCATTGACCGAGTACGGCTGGGGAGAAAGCAGGGAAAACGATTAGCAAATGCCGGGATCTGATGGAACAGGAACGACTCATGATTACTAGGTCCATTCAGCTCGAAAGCTGGACTTGGATATTTGCTCTCAATACACACTTATATTCTTTACAGATTTCTTCTATATTGTGGGCCTTTAAATACCTGCATCTCAATAGTATCATGCTGGTTCTCACTGTCTCTTCTATAACCTGCTGATCACACACATTAGATAATTGTTGGAAAATCACTAGATCGCATTTTCCTTTAAAGGAGCTCTCCGCATTGGACAATCTTTACTTGTTCGAAACGTCCTATGAAAATAAGTAGATCACAAAGTGTCCCTTTGCTGGCATACCCAGCAATAAGCTGTAATTTGCAGGGAACTTCCAGCAGTAAAGTGTAAAAATTTCCCTGCAGCGCCACCACAGGGTAAATTAGGCATTACCCACTTCCCATTCAAATCAATAGACCATCTTCTGTACCACAGGACAGGACAGGTCCTCCAGAGGAAGGGACCCTCTCTGTAATCACTCTCTAAAAAGATAAGGATACTGAACAGTGGAGCCATCTCTATGAACTTAAAATTTTAAAATAGGGTGTATGAAAATTGTTTTTCCAAACTGGAGAACCCCTTTAAAGTAAATGAGTTTCCAGCATGAAAGATCATTTGGGAGATGTGTCTGGTGTCCCCTATATCCTTTTTTTCTACGGCACATGTGGCAAGCACAAGGCCGGCCACATTATTTGTGGGGCTTTAAGATGTAGCACTGCAGAGGGGCTGGAAAAAGAAGAACCCTTCCATTTTTCCCCAAAAAGGCACCCAAACTGGGGCAGAGTGGTACGCCAGCAAAGGGAGCAGGCACCATCCTGAATTTGGTGCACTGGTGGGCACCTCCACCCCACTGTGTTTAGCAACTCACAGACAGTGGCACAAATCCGACAGGCCATATCCAGGCACTTTAGTCACTCTCAAGGGCCATTGAGGGCAACCATAATGCTGATGTGGCCCTCCAAAAAAATGAGTTTGACATCCTTGCCCTATGACAATAAACCGGCACACTTGAATGGACTAGCCATAGTAAGGGTGCACACACTAATTTAATTAAGGGTCTAGTCTGCCTTAGGCATAATATGCAAAGGAGAATCTATACCTTTTAGCTACTGACTTCACAATAAGCATCATCTATAGAATATAGAAAAAGTCAATCTTACCCCATAAGTTAAAAGAACACCTCCGGGTTGCAGTACATGTCCGGCCCCATAAAACAGACCCTGTTGTACAAATTGTTAAAACACATGATTAAAAATGTGCGGGGTTATTGTATTATTCATATTCTACTGAAATGGCAGTCACCCTTCCTTCTCCGCGCACCCCTATATAGCAAGCAACAAATTTGGATCAGAGGTCTACACACCTATGTGGCACACCTCTATAAGCTTTCTATTGCAATCACCCATTAGGGATTTTATTGCTAAGGCTATGTTCACACGGCTTAAAATGGGACGTATTTCAGTCCGCAATTACGCGCCAGAGTGCGCGAATTACGGCTGGAATACGTCCCAGTCATTACGGTAATCCACAGTTCTCATAGAGAAATATGGATTATGTCTCCTCTCTCTGCTTGGCGAATACGCCGCGGGGGGAGATAAGTGACATGTGAATTACTAGCGGCGTATATGCGCCGTAGGTAATGAAAGTCTATGGGCCGGCAAGGTGCCGGCCCCCCGCTCCCGTCCACACGGTGTAATTGCGGGGCGTAATTTCGCCCTGCAAATAAGCGGTGTGAACATAGCCTAACACTGTGCTTTCTAGGGGGCACCCATATGAACTTAAATGGTTTCCAAGCCAAGGGTGCCACACCAGGATGAGCCATCATCTAAGAAATGCTAGCTAAAGTATAGAAAGGCTGAACTGCTGAACAGCTCCTGAACTGAATAGTGGAAAAAGACTACTAGTCCCCAGCAATGAGCTCCAGGGATAGGTTATGATGAGTCAGGCAGCCACCCTGAGATTCAGGGGAGAGATGAGGGGGTTCACATGACGTCTTTTGGGCCATATTTTTTCACATATTTTGGGCATAAGTTTGCCAAAATACGTGCAGAAATAGGTTCCAAAAAATGTGCAATACAGCACCCAAAGAAATCAATATAAAATATGTGGCGTCATTCACACACCATTTAGTTTACAATTGTAATTTTTGCAGGCAGGTGTGTCCCTTCTTTGCAGGTATATATATGGGCAACTAGTTAAGTATAGGGGCATCAATGTGCCTTGGACTATTGCAGGGCATCTATGATGCTGAAATTATGTGCTTTACAGACTGCAATACGCCATGTGAACCTGGCCTAAGGAAACAGAACTCCACAGGTACAAACCACGATTATCACCAAATCGGTGAAGATGATCTCTCTGGTTAGCAGAATTTTGTTATCTTAGGGCATATTCACACGGTGTATTGCGTCGCGTATAGTATGCGCCACAATACGCCGGGTGCTTTGGAAGCACGCGCTGATCAGTGCGTATTTCCAAAGCACGGTGGCCCCATTGACAAGCATTGTTTGCAGCGCAACATGTCAATTCTCCCCCTGCGCGTACAATACGATCGTATTGTACGCGTGGGCGGACGACGCGTAATCCATAACTCTCAATGAGAGCTATGGATTACCGTAATTGCGGCACTCATTTCGCCATGTATAAAGCACAATACGCGGCGAAATGCTGCCCGAATAAGCCAAGTGTTCACCCTTGTGTTCACTTTTAGTGATATTCTAAGCATTAGACTTTGTGGAACAGTAATGGGGTCCACATACAGGCCACAATGTAAAAAATGGAAGTGAACAAGAAATGAAGCCCTAACCTGAGTACAGCTGGGTTCAGAGATATGAATCATGTTGATGCACACAACCATTTGGAGTGAATTGGGCTCCAGGCCCCATGTCTCCCAGCTCCGGGAGGCATCCAGGGAGCGAGGTTGATCCACATTTATAAGAGACCACCTGGAAATGTATTCACTTATACTGTGAGAACAAAAAAAATTCTGGTTACAAATAGTTTCATACAAACACATAGAAAAAGATATAAGCTGCTTCTTAGCATCAAACTAAAAAAGGGGATATTTCCCAGACTACCAGAAGAGCCCGAGTGCCTGAACTTTGTCAGAAGAACAGCAGTTTTAAAGGGAATCTATCACCAATATACTTTTTTTTTTTTTTTTTTTACTAATTAAAACAAGATACTGATCCAAATTATTTTCTATGTAGCTATTTTAATTTTCTGATTGTAGATTTTTCAATTCTGATGTTTGTATATGATTATGGTGGTGGCCATTTTGCCTTTACAGCAGCTTCATGGACATAGGAGCCTGTGAACAGGAGCAGACCCATTGACTTCTATAGGAGAGTTTTCTGGGCCTGCTCTGTGACCTGGGAAGAAGTCAGTGTGCAGGGTGGGGAGAAGGGGAACTGTGACATCTCCTATTGTGACTGGTGGATCCTGTGTTATCTATACACATCGGTGTCATCCTTTCAGTGTAATCCTGTCTGTGCTGATAATGAGGAGACTGAGCACAGAGGGAAGGACAGAAATGTGGAGAAAAATATGTATGGCACAAGGGAGATTTACCAGCTCTTCCACAGTCTGGGAGCACTCCCATTTTTGGCAGAGATCTGCCAAGTTTGGTTTAGGCTGAATTCACGCGGCGAATTGCAGAGCGTACCACAATACGGCTGCTGTTGAAAGTATGCGCTGGCCAGCATGTACTTCCAACAGCTCTATGGCCTGGACTCCTATTCAGTGGAGTACTCCCTAGCACGTACTCGCCCGAAAGAAGTGACGTGACGGGCGCGTACTATGCCACGGGGAATATGTTGGGTTATCATAGCACTCCTTGAGTGCTATGATTTTACCATAGGTGCAGGGGGTACTTTGGGGGCATTATAGAGCAATTATGCGCCGAAGTACGTCCTGCAAATACGCCTTAAATGGGTTGTCTCACTACATGGATTCATCTTACCTCAGTCCTGTTATCCTGGTTTAATTTTTGAATTCAGAGGCGTATTTAGTGGTTTTACTGGCTTGTGCTGGCCTGCAGTGACGAGCTGCTAAGGACACCGGGTCTGTAGCTATAGCGACCAGTGCTGGCAGCCTATCAGAAGAGATTGAACAGGTCTGTAGCTATAGTGACCTGAGGAGCTGATGCAGCCCACACAGGAGGGGATATCTAGGAATAGGTAGGACACTGTTAATGGACATATATTGCACAGTGACTTGTTTTTGCAAGATCTTTAACATAGAAAGGAGCAATCCTTGTAGTGAGACAACCCCTTTAAGGAATTTTTTTCTTTTACAAAAATATGTTTCACCAACATAAAAAATAGTAAAAAAAACTAAGTATGATTATTAAAGGATTAACACATGTAATCCTATTCTTATGGAGCAATGAGTCACTTTTATCGAAACTGTCTTAGGGTATGTTCACATGGAGTATTGCGCCGCGTACTGTGCATGCGCTATACACCTGTTGCTTCTGAAGTGCTCCTACTGGTATTCACTTTCCCTGTCACTTCTTTCTCCCGGTGCGTAAAACGCGTTAGAAAAAGATAGCAAATAATCATATCTCTCAATGAGAGCTATGAAGTACTGTATTTGCGGGCAATTCAAGGGTATTGCTGTTCAATTACGTGCCGAATTACACCCAGCAAATACGCCATGTGAACATACCTTTAGGGCTTGTTCACATGGCTCATTTGGACGAGGTTTTCAGAGCGTTTCCTCGCCCAAAACGCTTCCAAAACGCCCCAAGTTCATTTAATTGATTCCTATGTAAAACCTCATTGTAGTTCACACACGACAAGGTTTTTACACGCTTTTTTGGAAGCAATGAAAAAGAAGTGTTATGTCAATTCTTGAAGCGCGTTTTAGGCTCATTATCGGGACGGTTTTTGGTGTGGTTTTTGTCCTGGCTATTAATTTGTATGGGTGAAAACCTCGTCCAAAACCTCGCTGAGAAACACTTCTAAAACCTCTTCTGAAGAAGCGTGTTTCAGGTGAGGTTTTCGACGGTTTTCACTCATACAAATTAATAGCTAAGACAAAAACCGCCCCAAAAACGTGCCAAAAAACCCCGCTGAAAACCGCGCTTCAAGAATTGACATGACATTTCTTTTTCGGCGCTTCCAAAGAAGCGTGTAAAAACCTCGTCGTGTGTGATCTACAACGAGGTTTTATATAGGAATCAATTAAATGAACTGGGGGCATTTTGGACCAGATTTTGGGTGAGGAAAAGCTCAGAAAACCTCGTCCAAAACCACATCAAAATAAGCCGTGTGAACATGGCCTTAGTGTAAAACATTCTTTGTTGCCCATAGCAACCAATCAGAGCTCAGCTTTCATTCTTCCAGAGCAGTTTATAACATGAAAGCCGCGCTGTGATTGGTTGCTATGTGCTCTGATTGGTTGCTATGTTCTCTGATTAGTTGCATTGAGCTGTGATTGGTTGCTATGGGAAACAAAGACAGTTTTACATTTAGACAGTTTTTATCAATGAGGCCCATTCTCTCATGGATTCTTCATAACATGAATAAACTATAGAGAACATTTGTAAAGTTATCCACAGCAACCAATCACAATCCACTTCTTATTTCCTGACCCTAGGGAAACGAAAAGCAGGACCTGTTGGGTTTGCAAATGGCCCCGCCCCCCCCCCCCCAAGACTTCCAGTGGCCTAACTTTCACTGACCCGCTCTTATCACATGACGCGCTCTGGTCACATGACTCACCTCCGTAGGCAGCGCTGGTCCATCTCAGAGGGAATCCAGCGCACGTTGGGCAGGGCCCGGGCAAAATGGGCTGCGTGCTGCCCGGTGCCCGACGCCACCTCCAGCACCCGCACCACCGGGGCTGTAGGGCTGACATACTGCCGCAGAACGTCAAGGATCGGCTCCTTGTTCCTGTCCGCGGCTGCGGCTACTAACATCTTTCCGAGCTTCACTGTGACTGGCGGCTCCTACCCGGACTGTGGGCGGAACTACAACTCCCAGAATCCCACAGTCACAGCGAACTACAGCTTCTTAAAGTGACAGTACCTTTGTTTTAGAACAGCTGCAACTGTAATCTGGAATTTAGAAGTGAATAAAGAAAATGCAGAATTTTTAGATTTATGAAGCTTATATTTTGTTCTTGATCACAACAAAAATGAAACTAAAGCCCTAGACCAATGATCTGCCTGTGGCCATACTTCTCACCCCACCCTCAAAGGTTTTTAGGTTATCAAAGATGAAGAATTATAGTTTATTGTGTGAAGACCTGTTTCTCCATATATAAATAATATTTTTTATATATATATAAAAAAAATTATATATATATATTTTTATTTTTTTTATATTATAAAATATTAAAAAAATTTTTTTAATTTAATAAAAAATATTTTTTCAAAATCCACCCCATTTATTAAAAACCCCCCCCCCCCCCCCTGGGGTAATTTAAGGTAATTTTGTTTTTTAAACCTCTTCCTTTTTTTTTAAAACCCCGAAACCGGTCATAATAATTGGCTCTTTAAGTGGGGCCCCCAGGCAACTACGGACATAGCGCCCACTATGGGAAAAACCCTCCCAACCCCCGCCTCCCGCGCCCCCCTTTTTTTTTCTGGATGAATGGCGCCCTAGACCAGGCATCCTTAAACTGCGGGCCCCCCACTGTTGGAAACAAAAACCCCATCATTTCCACTGTTATAGATTATATAAATCGATGGGGGTTGAGTTTCCCAACAGCTGAAGGGCCGCGGTTTGAGGATGCCTGGTCGCGGTCGACTACCCCCCCTCCCGGGTTGATAGTGAATGTAACATGGTGGGCTGGGTACTCCTCCAAGAGAGTGTTAGACCCATGAAAAAACCCTTTTGACGATCAAAGAAACTCATTTTCCCAGAATTCCACTGTCCATGAGCGAGCATGCTGGGAGCCTCAGACGCTCCAGCTTCCAAGGTCGTCCTCTAGTGAAGGTCATGAGAGGAGAGTTCTCTGTTTTGTGTCCTGACCAACCTGGATTACTCTGGATTTCCCCGAACCCTTTTTGCATAGTTGCCAACTTTTGAAATTGAAAAAGCAGGAGATTATAGTGGGCGGTGCGCTATGCGCGCCGTGGCAAAAATTTGCATGGACACCCCCATCTTGTCGGTGTGTCACGCCCCCTTCAAAAAGCCACACCCCACTCCACCTAACTGCATAACGGCTTTGGAAGAGAGCCAGGTAGCTGCCGCTTTATAGGCCAGTAGTTAGGCTGCCCCCATAAGCGACCATCGCGTCCTCCGGCCCCTTACAGCAGTGGTAAGATTAGCTCCCCTTCTGTTAGCCAGCAGTAGATTGGCTCCACTTCCTTGTTGGTGGTGGACCAGGGTGTGGGGCCCCCATTTGTTTGCGCGAGGTAGAGTTGCCAACCCTTTTGTTGCCAGTAGGTTGGGGCCAGAGGGTCCCTTTGTTTTGCCAGGTAGTTGCCCCAATTGTTAGCCATGGATAGTGCCCCCCATTTTTGATCTACTGACTCTCCGCATGTTTTTGTTTGGACCTATAGTACCTTTGTTATAGCCCAGGATATAGATGTGCCCCCGATTGTAGCCAGGTAGATGGGCCGCCCCTTCCTGTTAGCCAGGTAGTATGCCACCCATTGTTAGTGGCCAGTGTAGTTGCCATCCCTGGGTTTTGCCAGTAGTTGCCCTCTCCTTGTTGCCAGGTGTATGTGCCCCCCATTTGTGAGCAGGGTATATGCCCCCATTTGGAGACCAGGTAGTGACGCTGGTCCCATTGTGAGCAGGTAGATGCCACTCCCTCTGTCTGTTGATCAGGCTTAATGCGTTCCCCCATTGTTTGTCCAGGTAGGTGCTCGCCCATTGTTTGGGCCAGGTAGGCCCGGTGGCCATTTAAGCCCCATGTGGGTGGCGCAGGTAGTGCCCCGCGACTGTCGTTAATGGCGCAGGTAGTTGCCACCCATCGTATAAGTTGCCTAAGGTGATCCTCCTCTAGGGGGGGGGGGGGTTACCCTCACGCCCATTGTTTGCTAAAGGTGATGCTCCCCCAAATGTTTCGCCAGTAGCGCCCCCCTATGGTTTGCCAGGTAGTGACCCACCATTGTTGAACAACGTGATGCGCGCCCCATTGTAGACCTGGAGATTATGTGCCACCCTGAAGGGCTAATAAAAAATAAAATAATTAAAGCCCACTCACCTGACGGCAGCTCATGCAGGCTGCGGACCGCTATGCATCGGGGCGATCTCCTCAACAGTCCGTTCTTGGCAGGGAAAGTGAGTGCGAAGCCGCGAATTATTGCGTCCACCTCCGCCTGCTGCGGCCACCTGACATGTATTTGTACAGATTCGCACACACGGCTGCGCGGGGTACATATCAGAGGGGAGGATGAGGGAGGAAGGATGCGATATCCCTCCTGCCTCCGTCGCCTGCTCAGCTCGAGACTCCGTGTGCGGGTGACAGCGGGCGGTCGAGAAAGCTCGGCCGCTCACCCCGCCGTAGTGGTGGAAGCTGTGTGACGACCCCCGGCGGCTGGCCGAGAGTTAGCGCACTCAGTGCTGACTCATGTCGCCGGCAGGTCAGTGTAACAGAGGCCGCCCCGTAGCCGCCTGCTGGCAGGCGGGAGTGAAGAGCCAACTCTGCCGGGAGGCAGGGGCGACTGGGCCAAATACGCGTGGAGACCGGCCACCCTCCCAGCACAAAAAGAACTGGAGAGTTGGCTATGTATGCCTTTCTGTTGTAATCAGCTTTCGCTATAGGATTATTTATAATAGGATCATTAGATTAGGCCCGACGGACCAAATATTATCATCTATTTCTAGGTGTTATGAGACCCCTTAAAAGTGGTGGAGGGGGGGGTGGGTTGGGGGGGGGCGGTTAGTCCTCACTATAGCGGATGCTGCTGCTTTTTTTATGTGTAACTCAAGATCTATGCAAAACCAATCACTTTGCAATAGTAGGTGTCCATTAACAGTAAAGCCACAGCCCCTCGGAATTCAAAGGAAGAAACCAACAAAGCCAGGGACACTTGAGTTAAGTAGAGAAATGCAGTGTTATGTGAGACAATCCCCTTTTAAGGGTTATAGACATTAATAGGTTGCAGGGCAGAGCTAAATTAGTTGTGTGTCTTTCTTGACCTTGCACTGGTTGTCACTAGGGTTTTCGGTGATCGTCATAGTGAAGAGCCGTAATCTATGCTATCTAATCTGATCTATCTAATCTATCGGTATTTTTCCTTAGTCCTCGATATCTATCATCCTCTATTGCATTATGGGCAGTGTAGCAGCGGGACTTTATTTCTGTATCAGCCACTTTCAGGAGTTGTAAACTTGCTCATATTAATATAGATTTAGGTGCAGACTTTAGGTTTTAGGCTAACTCCAATCTGTCTCCATCTCTGTGGCGCCTGATAGCGTAGGTTGTGACGCCCTTGAACTCGAGCATGTCCCCATACCGGGCCAGTTCTGTCATAGACACGACAAGATGTTTTCTTTTTGTTTTGGAAGTCGACTACGGACTTAACCGGCTTTGAAGCCTGTGTGATGTTAGAGACCAAGCAAATGGTCCTGAGGAGCCTGTGTGGGTTGTCGCAGTTCCACCGTCTCCATTCATGTGCTGCCAACCTTGACGCAGAGAGAGTAATGGACCTTTGGGTACTAAGTGACTGTCTTCCGTGCGGTGGAGTGCACGGGTTACTGTCTATGGATATCCTGATAGATACGTCGGTTGCCTTTAGTGTCATGACTTTTATTGACCGGCGAAACACGCTGCGGTCACCTAATTGTAGCTGATGGTTGCTAATGACGTTTAATCATATGTATTCTGAGCTAGTGGTAATTCATTTGTTTTAAAAAAACAAATAAAGAGTAAAAATAATAAATAAGTCCTTAAAAATTCCGCTTTCCGCCGCACACACGCGTACCGATGTTGCCACGAGCCACAGAAGCTGAGCAATGTCACTCTTCTTACTAGTGTGGTACTGTGTCGGCAGAAGGTTATTCGCCAGGAAAATTATTAGCATAGAGGATATGATTTTACGCACTATGTGCGAGGTGTACGTTTCAGGCAGGGCGCGATGCAGAGTCGTGAATTTAACATACCGACAAAGTAGGCACCCACCTATATATTCATGTGAATGCACCCCTAAACAGCGGCTATTCTCTTCCTGTTTGTTTCTGGCTTTGAAGCCAGTGTTAAAATGTAGAATATGCACCTGGACGATTATGCGCCTGAAGTGACTGGCAATTCGTGTGTATTTTCTTAATTCAGTTTTCTGTATGCTTTAAATTACTGTTCTGAGGTCGAGAAATCATTTTGTTATTCAGTAGTTTTAGTCGGAACTTGTAACTTTTACTGATAAAGAAGGTTCACGCCTCAACAAAACCCTCCTGAAAGTTGAAGAATCAATTTCCCTGTGGCCCGCAAGAATCATCTCCATGTGGCTCCCCAAGAATAATCTCCAATGGTGGGTAAGCCAGAATCATCTCCATTGGTGGAGGCTCGGCAACGAATCAATCTCCAATGGTGGGCAACTGCTAAGAATCATCTCCAATGGTGGGCTCTCAAGAATCAAGCCCCCACTGGTGGTGAACCAGAATCGAAAACCCCACACTGTGGGCCAGGCGCAATGAATAACCCGCCACTGGTGGGCCCCAAGAATCAACATCCCACCGGTGGGCCCTCAAGAATCAACTCCACCGGGTGGAGCCCCAAGAATCACCATAGCGGACGGCTGGCCCCGCCCAAGAATCAACTCCCTACCCGGTGGGCCGCCCCTAAATCAAACTCCAGCTCGTGGTGCACCCCAAGAATCAACTCCACTGGTAGGGCGCCACGCCATAGAGATACAACTCTGCACTGGTGGGGCCGCCATAGAATTAACTCCACTGGTTGGTCCCCCTCATGAGTTGCAACACATCTGTTTGTGTTCCCGCAGGCAAACCAGTCTGACAATATCCCCAAACATGTCCTGACAGCTGCAGCCCTCTGGAGGGGTACGGGTTGTAGACCTCTGCTACAGGGGATGTAGCGCCTCAACTGTCGTAATAGTTTGTTACAATGTATCAGTGCAGGTAAACTGGATCAATCTGGAGTCAGGTCTTTTGCTCACAGAAAGTAATCCAGACTGGATAAAACTGCAGCAAACCCTCACCTGTGAGAAGTATGAGGTTTAAACAGATTTTCAGCATCTGAATGTAAACAAGAATGTTCCTATTCACTGACAGCAAGCAGAAAACCTCTGCGTATCTCTTAAGAATTAAAGAGATTAGCAAAAAAAAAAAAAATAAAAAAAAAATAAAAAACCAGCAACCACATATGTTATAGAGTACCAGGTGCATCAGGCTTCCTCACTAGGGGTGTAACTAGAATTCATAGGGCCCCATTTTAAAATGAGATGGGCCCCAACACCTAGTGACAGAACAGCGAAACAGAAGCATAAGTCACCTTACTGAAAGCTATACATAATACCGCCATATACCTGAGAACATCCGATAGATATGCTGATAGATGAGTCAGAAAAGTGCAAGCAATTATGTGTAATTCCATACAAGTAAAAAAAACGGTAAGAAAACGATGTTGCTTACGCAATCGGAGGGGTGCGCGCTTAAAGTTGGGATTGTCTCACTATGATGTGATTCAGCCTTACCTCAGTCCTGTTTTCGTGTTTCAGGGGGGGGGGGTTGGCTTTTGAATTTGCAGGGGCGTGTTACTGGCTCCATGCTAGGAGGACTGGGCAGTAGGACCCTGGTGGTCTGTAGGGGCTATAAACAACTCTGTGCTGGCAGGAGAGCATAAGCAGCTCTGTACCGCGATAGCGATCGTGAGGAGATGGCGTGATGGCAGCCCATACAAGGGGGGATATCTAGTATAGGGTAGACACTGGTAATGGAGGCATAATAGTGCAGAGTGACTTGTTTTTGCGAAGAATCATTACACATAAAGCAGCAATCCTTGGCTGAGTGAGACAACCACCTTTAACGCTGGTAAAGTCTTGGCTATAGCTACTAATGGGGCTGTTATTACAGCTTGCCGCCATATGACCAAAAGCATTGTTGGGGCAGATCTCTAATGTGTATGGGCAGCTTTAGACATTAGATTTTAGTTGGTGATATTTTGCTGATTCATGTGCCACTGTGCCCTGATTGCATCCTGCTTCGTAGTTCATATCAGTGATTAGATTGGTAGTGATATGCAAGACTGTATATCAGCCCACGATGCAAGGTCAGGGGCCTGCTTTGCGCGTCTTATCTTTCCTCCCAACCTCAGAAATTTACAATGAAGTGTGGCCAAGTGAGAAATGAGAGATTTAGGGAAGGGATCGGACAGGGGCGATAGGTGCAGTGGCTTATTCTTATAAAGACGTGTGGATATATATGTATGATGTGAAATAAACAGGTCAGGAGGCCTGACACGCCAGCAATTATGATGCAATTACTACCGATGTAACACTGTAATAGTAGCTGAGCCAGTCCACGATGTGTCTTGGCTCCAGCAGGAGTAATAAGGCGGCAGTCATAGCTCCTGATTCGACCCACTATCATAACCTTTGTGTCTATGTGCGAGCAGGGACGCCGCCTACAAACAATGTGGGCCCGCGAAATCATAAAGAAAGCATTCTGGATAATGTTCTGGGCGAAGCATATGCTTCTATGGAAAACTGAATCAGCAAGCTATTTTCCTGATCGTAATAGGATCCATCTAATAGCAGGGGTATTCTTTCCAGGGCCATCTGGTGGCCCCCAATAATTCAATCACTCCACTATGATTTGGATGCCAAAATCCAACTTCACTGGTAGTTCAGGAACATGACTCTATAGGTTTCCCAGGGAATGCAACTTCCATCACTGGTGACGCCCCTAGGAGTCAACAACTCCACTGTGGCCCATAATCCAACTCGCACTGGTGTTCCAGGTGAATCAAGCTTCGCACTGTTCAAGGAGCCAGGAATCCAACTTCGCAACTGTTGGGGCTCCAAGGAATCAATCTCTATCAGCTCGGTGGGACCCCAAGAATCAACACACTGTGAACGCAACCCCTATATAACAGACCCCCCCAGCATCAACTCCTCTGGTGACGCACTGCAGGCTATGTCAACTCCACATGGTGGCGTACCCTTAAATCAGTTCGCACTTGGTGGCCCCAATAATCAACTCCACTGGATTGGGTCCCGAAATAATCAGCTCCCCTAGAATCTAATGCCTATTGGGTAGGGGCTCCAAGAATCCAATGCCGACTGGTGGGAGTTCTTCCATAGAATGCAGTCTCCGACTCGGAGTGGGGCTCCAATAGAAAGCAACCGTTCCACTCTGGTAGGGCCTCCAAGAAGCACTTCCACTGGTGGGTTCTCCAAGAAGGGCAGCTCCGACTGGCTGGGGCTCCAAGAAGGCAACCTCCACCTGAGTGGGTCATCCAAGAAGCAACATCTCTACTGCAGCTGTGGGTATTCCCTCCAAGAATCAACTACCCATATGTCAAACCTCATGGCCACTGGTGTGTGTTCGCCTGCTATGTAAATAACTCCAGCTGGTGGAGCCCTAGACGCTCCAAAGAATCCGCTCCACTGTGAGTCCCCAAGAATCAACTCCGATAGTGAGCACCCAAACGAATCAACTCCATTGGTGAGCCCAAGAATTCAACTTCTCGCAGGCTGTGAGTGGGTTCCAAGAATCAACTCTAGCTGGTGGAGCCTATTCCCGAATGCAATCATACGTCCATCTATAGGTAGGGACCCGCGCAAGAATCAATCTCTACTGTGGAGCCACCAAGAATCAGCTTCCATGGTGGGGCGCATGGCGCAAGAAATTCAACCTCGGCAATGGTGGGAGCCGCCAGGGAACATCTCCACGTGGTGGGGCGCCTCCCCAGAGATAAGAGTATGCCACGGCTGTCTCACTACACTTCACGTCAGTGGGCGACACTCCAAGAAGCATACGGCCTACTGTGGGCCCCAGGAATCAACCTCCTACTGCTGGTGACCACTTGGTGAGATGACAAACATATGTTGTGGGTGAATTCTGGCTCTGCCCTGGATGGAGACCATGAAGAGGCTCTGTCACCTCAGGGGCCATCAGCTATAGACAAGGTGTCAGGGATATTAAACACGCGCAGGTAGTTGCTGGGTCTGGATGGTGAGAGGACAAGCAGTCATCAGGATAAACTGCATGCACACATGCATCTGGAGGGCTTATAATTTCAGGAGACCCCAATAAACGGCTCGAGGAGTATTGAGGACTGCCTCCATCACCATTTACCATCATGCACCATAACATGCTAGACCCCTTGTTTCTCGTCATGAAACTATTTCATGACCCCATGCTCAGCAGTATGAATGTACTTTATGTGGCAGGCAGGTGCCGTGCAACAATTGGTAGGGGCGAGGAAGGACAGAGATCATACCTGCGTCTTGGGCTAGCTCAGGCTTTATTTTGGCGGACGCGAGGTGGCTTTCGAGGGCTGATCCGCTCAGGTTGGAATAGGAAGTCGACGATCTGTGCTCGGAGCAAGTCGTGGGCTCGGATGCCTATGGGCACAGATGTCAAATCAACAATGGCATAGAGAGACTATGTGGCAGGCAGCGTAGTCCTATTTTTTTCCCTTAAAAAAGACGGAGTACCGTGATTGACGATTCGGAACCTGAGGTGGGACCCCATTGTAGTCAGTGCTGTCAATTTTATACTGATCCGAGGCTTACCCATCTCAGGGTTCCGAAAGCGAACGCTCTACAACGAAGCACTGGCAACCAGTTTTTTGGTGTGCGTACGACTCTCCATCCACCAGTGTGCCTACTGTCGGCCTGCTGCCGGCCCATTCTCCCACCTAAATATTCTCAACTTTTTCTGCCGCTCCTTCACATCGCTCTGACCACTCGTAATGGCCCTTTTTCGAGAATACCATCACTTTTTGCATTCACCTTCGCCACCATGGACATGGTGCTAGTACGCCCTATTTCACCCACCCCACTGCGTCTCCTGGTCTTTTTAGGCCCATCGATCTTTGGATATGCTAACGTGCTCGTCAAGTAGAGGCGTAACTTGAAGCTATTGGGCCCCAATGCAAAAAATGAAATGAGGGTGCACTAGGGTGGCTTGTATACCCGCTCCCCCAAAGCTATTTACGTGCTAATTGTAAATACTGAGTGATGCCGTTCTGAATGTGGGGCCATGGAGGGCTATTGGACTCTCAGCTGGCGAAGGGCCGATAAGACTGCGCTTACGATCTGCACCCCCTATAGCTACGACGCCCTTGCTCATGCAAGGTAAGAAATGATAGGCTAATGTGTCAACACTATCAAGGCTGATTTGGGGGACGGTGTTTTCAGTCGCGTAATTGCACGGCGTACTCGGGCGGGGCGCAAAATATGGCTGGAAAAATCCGTACCCCTATGGCATGTACAGGTAATCCACAGTTCTGCAGAGAACTATTGATTCCGTCATCCATCGCCGCTGAACGGCACGAATGCCAACTGGGGGCGGGGAGAAAGTGATCATGTTTATTATCCCTGACGGACCCCCCCCACCTCGCCCTCGCCCATCCGGCGATCCATGGCATCAACTAAGCCGATAAATTTCGGGCGAAAAACATCTGACCGCAATTATCAGCGTGAATCCCTGCGTGTGAACATAGCCTTATGTGGCACATCCACACGGTGTGGAATCAGGTATGATTGACATAAATAATTGGTTACATTTGGGCCGTTTTGTGGCGCCATTTGTTCGTCAAAGTTTTCGTACCCTCATGCCCCTCTAAATAATTGACATATATTCTTCGGCCTCGCATAAATCCGTAAAAAGAAGGCAGGCCAACGTCTCCTGTGCTTTTTGAAAACTGTAAATTTGGAGAATCAGAAAATTCGAGATTTGGCCAACTAATTAAAAACTCTGCCCTGTCTGAAGCATGCTGGAGGTGTAGTTTTGCAACAACTTGAGAAAACCGATCTGAGACCTTCGCTTTGTGCAGATGAAACTATACCTGAGGGTCAGGGAATGCTCGGGAGGTTGTAGTTTTTGCTAAGCAGGCTGAGAGTCACAGGTTGGATAACCAGCAGATGGGCGTAATTGACTTCTAGCAGCTTAACTAGAAGCCTGTTGTATTACAAGCAAATGTGTTAGATACAGTATGCAAGGGCGCTGCTTTAAGAGCCGGAGGGTCGTGTCACTGCAGTCAGCATGCTCTTAAAGGCGCCAGCTGGCTGGTCAAGTGCAAAAGCATCACGAAAGGCAGCGCATGCTCATTCCTAAGCAGTACGCGAGGGGGCATGCTCACCCTAACGAAGTGCTCTCCCTCTTACCCTATGTGAGGGTGCGTCATGTACATCCATGCACCAGATTGGACCTTAGTGTACCAGCAGCTTAACCACACCTAGAAGGGATAACAGGGTAAACACCGCCTGGCTGACCTAAGTCACACTGCTAGGCCCTATGTATACTCTTTATTTACAGCTCGTCCTAAAGTGATCACTTCTACGTTAGTCATGCTAGTGCTGTATCACCAGCATGGCAGCATTCCATCCCCACCAGTCCAGATCCTCATATGCTGACTGCTGTTTGCTCCTCTCCGCTCCCTCTAGCTGATACTACGTATGTTCTGCGCAGTCAGATATTAGGAGTCTGTAAATATTGAGTATAATTTTAGCACAGTGTCATGCTGTCTATGATTGTGTTTCGCTGTCGAGGATCCTAAAAGCATGGGCAGATAGACACAGAAGCTTCAGGAGCTGAAAAAGCCAAGCATCCCCAAGAGCAGTCCCCACGCAGCTAGCCTGATTCCCCAACTTGTCCAAACTCGGCTGGGACCGTCGCCTGCCAAGGTTCAGTACCTACCAGGGTCCTCGACATGCAAGGAATATGTAGGGGTGACCTGTGCACCCTCTGGTCAGAAGGGAGTTTAAGCTTGCGTGGGCTATACTCATTATAAGAAATTCGGCGTCAGTTCTATAGAATTCTATGCGTGTTAACCCCATCCTTCCGGCGGAGTTCTAGCAGCTCGAAGCCTGGTTCATTGTGTTGGCTACTGAGACTCCATGTACGTAGAGCGGTTGATGATGGCACCGGCGGCTGCGTGAACCGATTGTTGCAGAAGGTAACGTGCCATGCGCACAGTGTCATTGTCACAGTAATATTGGCTGTCACAGAGGGAGGGGGTAAGACAGTGGGGACGTGGGCAAGCGTGTCTTACGGTAGGTCTCTTAACCCTTTAGTGACCACACTCAGTGCTGCCTGTCGTGTGCCGGTATACCCTTGAGGCATTGACATCCCGGTACTAGGAGATTCCCGAGCTTTGGGATATCGTGGGCTCCCTTCGGCGTGCAGGATCACCAGGGACTAATCCATTAACGTCATGATTCGTGAGATATGTTGTTTCTAGATTAGAGGAAAAAAAATATCAACAGCATAATGAGGATATTGTATTTTTTTTTTTTTTCTGTTTATGTTTTTTTTGGTGGAGTGCGACATCTATGTGCATCTATTCTCTCATGCAGGGTTCAGTGGTGGAGGTGCCGACTGCTACTCGGTAGAGTTCAGAGGACATTTGATACCTTTGCAGGGAAAATCCATGTAAATTGTAGGCTTTTCTACTATAGCTAATTGTGCATTCTCAGCAATATGGCGGATATTATTTATATATTAGGGTTTTTTAATTATCATGCTGTATTTGTCTTCCCTGTTATTAAGTGGGGTGGCACCGTCCATTCTCGATTTTTGCTATGGTCCTTATAGTATACGCTAAACTCTTGGGTTACACCCTATTCCAATTTTTCCACCGGGGTGTCTTGATACCCTAGACACATAATGGGGGGGGGGGGGGAGGAAAGCATTTTACAGATGCTGAACTCCTATTAAAGGGGTTGTCTCATCTACTAGTAATTGCTTTTTAATGTTAAAAGATCTTGCAAAAACAAGTCCACTTGCCTGTATGTGATCCTATTTGAAGCCGTAGTCCTACCTATTCCGATAGAAGTAATCCCCTCTTGGGTATGGGCCTGCGTGGGGCTTTGTCACACAGCTCCTTCAGTGTCGTCTGATAGGCTACACCGAACTGTTTACTCTCGTGGTCACTGATTAAAGAGCTGACAGCACGTTGTTGCTGATAATCAGCGTAATACGGCCGCTGGATTCGACTGTCCTGATAACGCTGCCAGTCAAACTGTTGGCATATAGGGCTACGGCCACGCTGTTCAAGCTCATTTCCCTGATAAGTGCTGGCGACAGCACTGTTGGATAAAGCTACGCGAGTCCAGCTGATTTGATCTCTCCTGATAGGCTCTGGCTCAGCACTGGTTTCTATACGAGTCTACATGACCTAGTTTGAGATTCTCTCATATAAGGCTGTCAGAACATCTGGTTGCCTATACTACTGACGAGACCTGGCTTCTACTATGGCAAGCCTAGTAGAAGAACATGTAACACACCACCCCTGAAATCAAAAATGATACCAATAAACAAAGGGACTGAGTAATGCGATGGAATCAAAGTAATGAGAGACACAGTCCGTTTAATCCATAGGAGATAGGAATAGTCGTGTGCAGGTATTTCTGCTGTTCTGTCAGACGGATAGGAATCATATCCTGATGACCTCACAAACGCATAGGACCCCGTATTTGGAATTCTTGCTAGCTCTTGTCTAAGTATCCCCCTCCTTTCTGGTAGTAATCAATGGACTACTGTTTATGCCCGGGCGATCACGTCATAGTGTCCAGCCATGCTAGAGGCCCGTATCTGACATCCGTGTTGGAGGCTTAATTTGGAGCTTCTGTCTCCTAGTTAAATCCAATAAATGTGTTATGAATGGATCGACCAAAGTATGTACAATAGTATCTACCACTCCCAAGAACGCTATTCGACTGACAATGGGTCTGATTCCGGCGTGTCCGCTCCATCTTAGTGGATGAAAAGTAATAGAAGCAGAATGCCGTATGCTCAATTCTGAGATGAGCTCATAGCACACAAGTAGGCTCACATGGCACCGGATTCAAGTGCAGTAAGTTGGGCCCCAACCTGACCTAAGGCTGGATGTGGCCTAGGATTACCCTGTTGCGACAAACAGGAGACTATATGCTGTTTTCGTGCGTCGTGACATAGGGACACAGCCCTTGGCACTGTCTCTATAAGTCCATTGCTAACTCAATGTAGTTGTGTCTTTATTGAGGCAAGTGATATAATATTGGGAAAGTAGTCAGGGGGGGGGGCTTATCGCCACTGTCACGCAGCCACTAAGGGATGGTGCCCTCTAAGAAGGGCGGTTGAAGGGTGGTGAGGAGCCTGGTAGATGGGCGTCAGAGCTGTGCCACTGGCCTTGCAAGATGTGTTGAAGGGCAGGAGCAATGTGGAGTATAGACAGGTAAAGAGACTTCAGGAATCCAAGGATGGTGCTTCCCCCGCGTTTAACATCGGGATTCAAGCTTTTCCGATAGTGGGGCCGGTGCCTTCGTTCAAAGCACTGGCTGAGGTATGCACATCATTTCCGGATAAAGTGAGAGCCAGGCCTTGATGCATCCAGTAGCTTGTCGCTTATTTCGCCTGCGCTTGCTGCACTCTAAGCTTCGAGATCTGGGGCCCGACATAATATGACCGGGGCTGGGGGCTGGATTTGTGACGGTAGATCCTAACCTCATCGGCTCTGGATGAGGTTACTTGCCAATCAGGTCTCTGTAGCACACTCAGTAATAATTCTCCTATGGATGAGCGCCTCCGCTGATCGGCATCTACCTGAGGGCCAAAACGATGCCTTCTCGACTGACTCGCGACCTAACAACGGTTCCTTGTCTAATCTTGGTAGCAGTAGTGAGCAAAGTATCAATTCAGAAATGTAGAGGGTGACGTTGCTTGTTCCGATCAACTGCACAATCCTAACAGTGTCAGTTTGTTCCAGACTTACTGAAGAACTGTGGTGTTATGATTTGATTTATTAACGGGTATTGTTATGCACACAGTAAATTTACTCTTCAAAATCTGCTTCAGAAAACGCCTGATTAGAGGTGTACTAAGAAAAGTGTGGAGCGTTTTTTTTTTGGGGGTTTTGTTTTAACTTGTTTATGCACAGATAATAAGCTCCCGGTTTGATTGTTATATATGTGGTATTATAATAAAAAAAGATTATAATGGAGAAGTGTAAGTTTTATATCGGTGCATTTAACTGTTTTATATCTCGAATAGTTTTTAAATTTGTATATCGGCGATATGATTATTTGTAAAGTGATGACACTTTTTCATTCTCAAATAAAAATCTTTAAAAAAAAAAAAAAAACTAAAAAAATAAGCTCTCAACCATTGTTTCCTATGGTGATTTTACTTTGTGTAAACTGCCTTAAGAATTAACAAGGAGTCTTAATTTACAGAACACGCACACTGTCGCGCTCAAGTCCGAACCGGCATAAATAAGCGCTTGTAAAAGAAGAAAAAAAAAACTGCATAAAAAATAAAAAGACGGGGTTGTGATGGTAATCATTAGAGGTGTTTGCAACATCGTTTGAAGTTAATTTTTTGCTGAACATACACTTCCAAAACATCTATACAGCGTTAACATTGCGCTAACTTATGTCGAGAGTAAAGGGGTGTCGTGCACTACGAAGGATTGCTTTTTTTATGATTAAAAAGATCTATTGCTAGAAAGAACAAGTCTCTTTGCAATATGTGATCTATCGTATCATGTGTCCTAACCTACCCTATTTCCTTAGTATAAGTCCCCCCATCGTTTGTATGGGGCTCTGTAATCAAGCGTCTTGTGGTCGCTAATAAGCTACAGAACCTGATCAATCCTCACTGCCTGAATATAGTAGGTCTGTCCCAGCACTGGTTTGCTATAAAAGCTAACCGATGAAACGTCATGGCATCTACTTGCATGCCCTCTAGTGACACGGCCATGCTAAACGACCCCCTAGAATTCAAAATGAACCGAAGAAAACAGTGACTTGAGGTAGGTTAGATGAATGTCTGGCCTATGCAGTGAAGACAACCGCTTTAAAGCGGATCTTACATAGATCCAATTGAAAAACCTTCCCCACCCACACCTTCCAAGCGTGCTAAAATAGAAAATTGAATCACCATACCTTAGCCTCTCCCATGTCAATTCGTGGGTCAGTATCTCAAGCATTCAAACCTACTCCCATCTCATCACGGATGACATCATGTTCATGCGGATCCACCATGATGCTGGCAATTGCGCCATTCAAGCAGATCTTATCTGTACATATGGCAGCCATTGAACTCGCTGAAGCCAGAGATTAAGTCTGCAGTATTGTGAACTCGTGATGTCATCAGTGAGCAGACCTAAGAAGAGGGACCTGTGGTTCGCTTCGCAAAATGCTGACGTGCGATTTAACAAATCAGGGCCGACTAGCAGATTTGTGCTAAAGAAAAAGAGAACGGCGTCCATGGTATCAGATTAACTCCTGTGTCGTCCACGCCAAGACATTGATGTAGCGCGGAATACCTGCGGAAGATCAGTAGATTTTGCTTGGGAAAAAAAAAAATTCTTTTGCGGTCTACACCAGCGGCTGTGGAGACACCTTCATTCATTTTTAGCGCGGATCTCTAAATCGCAGTGGAATAAAAACTAACGCCATGGCTGGTAAGCACTCTAGCCTTTGTCTTGCTCGCTTGAAGTTGGGGGGGTGGGCCGGGTCATGATGGCTCTACATGCAGGTTGTCTATGCGGGGGGGAGGGGTAGATTCTATATAATTATCACAAAATGTCATTGATAACACGTGAGCACAACTAATAAAAGCTGGCATATCCACAAGGTTGTTTCCGCTAAAAGCTTGTCTGTCCGGCTTCTGCAGTCCTGACACTGGCACCATTCCTGGACCGGCTTCTACGGTGTGATACTCTCGCTTGGCTTGCTGTTGCGCGCTAACTTGTCTGATGAAACATTTACATGTCAGGGGGCGTAACTAAGAATTCATAGGGGACCCGCTACATAGCACAATGAGTTTTAAGAACAAGATATCCCGTGCTGTATAAGCTAGCATAAATATAATTATGATAATACCCGCATATAACTTAGGCATGGCGAATTTCGGCTGATAGTAGATTGGCTGAGATGTGCAGAAAGCACAACTACTGGTTTCTCTACAGAAAGAAACATGCTCGTGGTAGTGAATAGGAGGTGGGACCTGCCGCTCGAGAAACCCGCGTTGGGTCCCCATAGGAGGCCATGCAATGGCTAATAAGTTATTCCTGCATGATTCGACTTGTTTGCATTTTTGAGGCCTCTCCCTAATATATTGAGCTGATCACGGTCCAGATCTCCACGGTCTATGGCCACGGAGGATGCCCGTCACTATACCACGGCGCTCGGGAAGGAGGAAGGGTTCAAGTGTATCTAGTTGTCTGTCATTGTCGACATCTGTAATTTGTGGGCGAAGGTTGTATTTGTCTGAAGGGTTGGATATGCTTGCGCCTTTGGGGGAGCGTTTGACGGCAGAGTTTGTTCTGGCCTGGATTTGGGTAATGGTGGCTCTCTGGTCATTTTTTACCGCTCTTCCCAGTTTTGGGGGGGATCAAACTATAGGCATCATGGGCGGAACAGTTATTTCATAATCAGCTGGTAGCGGTACGATAACATTCCCGATGCCCGCAACACTTTGTGAGTGCGTGTTTGCATAAAGACCCTCCCTGGTAGCCCAGTGACGGATTCTATGTAGGCTGCTGATTGTGTATGACGCCTAGAAGTATGACTAATGACCAAGGACAGGGATGGCTAAGTCCGCAGAAAGCCTGTGCCACTAAAAAGGAACGCATGGACGCCACATTCTGGTCCTGGTAGGATAGGCGTGAATTTACTAAGAAACGAGGTGGGGCTCTAGATAGTATAATTGATTGTAGCTTGTGTGTAGCCCATGATGGAATATGTATAGAAGAGTTACCAGAAATCAGAACTCTAACACCGGGGTATAGTTAGAGTGTATTTAATTTGAATGGGGTGAGGTCCTTTCGAGAGAACTAGGTCCCGTTAACACCTTCTTCAGACTGATGTTATAGAGGCAGAGAAATCTTGATATAAGTACGTAGCAGTTAATTACAACAGTCAATGAAATAAACATGTCCTAGACTAATGTGAGGCATAGAGCGAGAGTGAGGATCCAAGTTAATTATTCTCTATTCCTATTTTGCTATCAGGTGGTGATTTGTGGCCCCTACAGTTCATATGTAGTCGTGACAATGAAGCCTTTGGAGTTTTGAATGTTCTACTTATATTGCATTTGTTATTTTAAATGGATTCTAAATTTCGCTTTGGAAGGTCCCCGTCTGTTTGTGTAGATAAGCAGGTCTAGTCTGCGAATTTTCAGTGTTCTTGTAGAACATCATGTCTGGAAGAAGGGGAGCTAGTACTCCTCAACAAGAACAACCCTCATCATATACTCAGTGCCTCCAAAATATCGCCCAGATTTCATTCAGCTATTCTATGAAATGAAGTGGGATTTGGAATAAGAGGGAGGCTGGAAATGAGCATCTCTAAGAAGCAGGACTTATGTGCCGAGTCCTTATATATATATATTAAAAAGCTTAAAAATAAAAGAGAAAAAAGAGGAGGCGAGGCGATGTCAAGCGGGCTGAAGAGCAATTCGCATGATACCTCCGGAGAGTAGGTAATGAACTGATTTTACTGAGACTTTGGACACAAACCTGGTAGGACTCTTGACTACTGTGCCAACCATGTGTCGTCCACGGCGAGAGGTCAATTTCTCCAGAACCGTGGACTAGAACCAAGTCGATCCAAGGTTGTCCTGAAGCCACAGATGCAGCAGAGCCCTCCCTGTGTTATGTGACCACCAGGTGTATCTACCCCCCCTCTACCAGAGCTGGGTCTGTAATGTTTACCCTAAGGGAACAGCCCTCCATCACTACGCCCGTCACAGACCCATAAAATATAGGTAAAGCCAGAGCGGCCAACGCGACGGTCATGAACCCACAGTGACGGCCCCTCTGCTCTGCATACAATCCAGAAGTCCTAGAGGTATACTACACTGATGGAGACACCTAGCCCCTCAGGAGCAGTGGCCTGTGCTCGGTCTCCAGCGATATACCAGGTGCTCTGTGTATCCAATACCACACTGCCAGCGCCAGCAGGTATGCAGCCATCCTGTGTGACATCCTGTCTTCTGAATGTGGTTGCTTGGCAAACTGCGAAATAAGGACTCCTTCAGGCCAGACTTAAAGGGGAATTTCCATCTCATTGATTAGCTTCAGACATCCAGGCGACGGTGACTAAAGATTCTTACCAAATAGATTTCTTTTCTGATTTTGCTGCATTTTAAAAGATACAGAAGGTTATCTACCCAGCTTAGTTAAGATGGGTTTTCCTAGGTTACCAATCGCCTCTGTGCTCTGGCGCTCTCATGCTGATAACTGTTAGGGCTTGTTCACACTGCGTTTTTTGCATCCGATATTGCATCCGAAAATCGCATCAAAAAAAGGCAGCGTCGATAGGATCCAAGACGTATCCAACATGCAGCTGTGTGTTTGGCTGCAGCAGGATCGCACCCTATACTTTATTATAGGGCTCCACGCTGCATCTTTCGGACCAAGAATTGACATGTCAGTTCTTAGAACAGATCCGAAAGATGCAGTGAGACGCATATCGGTGATCACTCGTGTGAACGCCGATGCGTATTTCCTATTAAAAGCAATATAAATCTCATTGCTATTTGTTAGCTGCGTGCTTGGGTCCATTTAGGGTTCGACAGATGGATCCAAACACGCATCTAAAAGTGTATGTTCACATGGACCCAACATGCCGTATGAACGTACCCTTAGAGCTGGTCGGTAACCTAGAAAACCTTTAGGACAGATAACCTGCTGTATCTTTGAAATGCAGCAAAATCAAAACAGCAATGTATTTAGTAACAATGTTTATTTACCTTTTGTCTACATGTTTAAAGCTAATCAATGAGAGGGGAGTACCCCTTTAAGTAGCACCAGATGTTTTCAGGACTTATCTCGCTTTTCTTGAGGTAAGGGGCTATGTGGGAAGCCATGCAGATGTCACAGGTCCTGTTGGCTTCAGGAGCATCGTAGCCGTATTTGTATTGTGCTACTAAAATTGAATGTCTTAGTCACAAAAAACATAAGGGGGATGAATACCTTAACACCAATAATCCAATACAATGTTTTTTTACATTGTTATCTGATGAAGGCCTCTGACATTAATCTCTCTTCTTTTACAGTTCTACTCCAAAGCTAGTTTTCAGTCGCGTGAACGGCAAGCGCAGCGCCTCCTTAGCCCAACGTCAGAAGAGGAAGTCTTCACACCGGCACACGAGGAGAACGTCCGCTTTGTATATCAGGGTAAGACTAAATGCAATAGCAGAGTCACGGTACAGGAACTATTTGCTCGTGTTTCCAAATTTAAAGGGACACCTTCAGCGGAAACGGGTATTTTTGTTAAAATCAGTAGTCCTGCAAAGCCCTTTTTTTAAAAAAAGTATTTTCTTTTATTCCGGCAGTTCTATGCAAAAATTAAATATAAAATCTAGCCGTTAAAATAAAGAGAGAAAACTCCTAAATAGCAGGGCAGACTAATCTCAGTGCACTGCAGCTGCTGATAATCTCTATGAAGTCTCTTTACAAATAGTAGGAAATGACATAATGATCACTTTATTGTTCTCTGGACAGGAATGGATATGATTCTACTGGACTGCCAGGGCAATGATGAGCAATACATGACAGGATAATGGGTTAATCTCTTTATACACTGGGAGGGGTCGAGTTTACTTCACACTTATCAGGTCCTGCTGATAACACTTACACCTGTTGGGCCCTAGTCAGTGTGGAAGAGAATCCTCAAGCAATCCTTAAAGGGGTTGTCTCACTACGAAGATCATAGTTGAAAATGTGGGGACCAAAAATCTAAGGATGCACGTCCTTGGTTACTATTGGCGAAGTGCTACGGTTTTAGAGAACGGGCTGGTTTACATGTGCTTACTGGTCAGGGAAGCATTCTGTCCTGCCCAGGTCATGCACATGCAAAGGAAAGGCAGTGAAGAGGAGGGGCAGGGATGTGTGTATTGGCAGGCAAGGAGGAGAAGCAGTGAGAGGACATGCAGGGGGGTTGTGTGTATTGTATCCTCTTCACTGCCTCTCCTCCATCCCTGTGGCTGCCAATACACCCCTCTTGTCCCTGCATCTAGAACAAGGGGGCACCCTTTACGTCTTGAGGAACGAAAGTTTCTACATAAACATAGAAAGGGATTCTTTACTGTAAGAGCAGTGAGACTATGGAATTCTCTGCCAGAGGGACTTGTCATGGTGAATTCAATAACAGAGTTCAAAAAGGGTTTGGATGCATTTCTGGAGCGTAATAATATAACAAGTTACAGTGACTAGGATTCAGGAGAGGGGTCATTGATCCAGGGATTTTTCTGATTGCCAGATTGGAGTCAGGAAGAAATTTTTCCCTAAAATGAGGACAATTGGCTTCTACCTCATTGGGGGTTTTTGCCTTCCTCTGGATCAACACCTTAGCACAACAGGCTGAACTAGATGGACGACTTGTCTTTTTTTAGCCTTACAAACTATGAAACTATGTCGCTGCCAATACACACAACCCCCCCTGCAAGTCCTCTCACTGCTTCTCCTCCGTTGCTGCCAATACACACATCCCTGCCCCTCTTCTTCACTGCCTTTCCTTTGCATGACCTGGGCAGGACAGAATGCTTCCCTGACCAGTAAGCAAACACCGTTGCTAAGCACATGTAAAACAGCCCGTTCTCTAAAACCGTAGCACTTTGCCAATAGTAACCAAGGACGTACATCCTTAGATTTTTGGTCCCCACATTTTCAACTATAATCTTCGTAGTGAGACAACCCCTTTAATGTTGCCATAGAGCTTACAGAGGGGAAGTCAGAGATACAAACTGGGAAGTCATGTACACAGGGGAACGTTAGATAAATTATATATGTATAACCCAGTTAAAATAGACGGATTGATGGTAGTGTCTCTTCATAGGGTTGTGTGGCTTCTCATTTGTATGTGGAAATTTCTGTACTCTCACAGGGATGATACGTACCAATATAGGGAATGAGTGTGTTATTCATGAGAGGCTCGATGCTACATAGAGGTGAGCCCTACATTGTGGCATCATAGAAGTTAGGGTTCCCCTATACCCTAATGGGACTAATGTAGAAGGCCCCTTTTAATACCTTGTTGTACCACACAACTAGTAATGGCCTGACCCTCAATCAGTTCTATCATGATTTTGTCAGATTTTAATTGCACAATAAAAGTTGCTTAAAAAGCATGGACAATACAAACTGAGCAAACCTGACAATACGATCCCAGGAAGAGAAAAAACAAACTCCTTGTCAAATTTCTACTAATTAGAATAGCTAATTCTTCTGGCCTATATATCATGACCTATGATCTTGTCTTCCAACCGTGTCATTAAAGACTATTCCCACCACAATGATTAGCTTTACACATATAGGCAAAGGTAAATAAAGACTATTACCAAATACATTGATGTTCTGATTCTGCTTCCCTTCAGAGTTAGTGCAGTTCTTATCTCCTGCTTGTGTACATAAGCTTTCCTAGGTTACCGACCATCTCTCTTTGCTGTAGCAGCCCTGGCAAGGATGGTGATGCCATTCCCTGCTGTGTCTTATCAGCAGAACAGGAGATTTTTTGTTTCTTACTGAGCAACTGTAACCATTTTTCAACACTGTAGTCCTCTGCCCTGCTGATTAGACTCCTATCAGCTATGTGCCTCTAACGGACTCAGCAGGGAATAGCAGAGCTAAAGTGACAGTCACTTCTATAGAACAACCCGCAGCCTGAACAG
Organism: Phyllomedusa bahiana; assembly: GCA_025379985.1. Lineage (NCBI taxonomy): Eukaryota > Metazoa > Chordata > Amphibia > Anura > Hylidae > Phyllomedusa > Phyllomedusa bahiana. Next base: position 78,801 of record JAODAL010013184.1, read on the forward strand.
GAAGCGGGAGCCTGAAGCTGTAGAGCCGCCCACAGGCTGAACAGGAAGCGGGAGCCTGAAGCTGCAGAACCGCCCCAGCCAACAGGAAGGGGAGCCTAAGGTAGAACCGCCGCACTGAACAGAAGCGGGAGCCTGAAGCTGCAGAAACCGGCCACAGCCTGAACAGGAACGGAGCTGAAGCGTAGAACCGCCCGACAGTCTGACCGAAGTGGGACGAACGTAGAGCCCCACAGGGCTGAACAGGAAGCGGGAGCCTGAAGCTGCAGAACCGGCCACAGCCTGAACAGGAAGCGGGAGCTGTGTTAGGAGCAGGCTCTTTGAAACCCCATAGCGGTAACGCCCCTTGAACTATTATAAGTATGTGCACCCTCTATTCAATGTGCCATATTTGCTCTATGGGTTGTTCAGTCCTGATTTCTGCCATTCATTTTAGCGGAGTATGACGTGATTAAATGTAAAGGTCACAGAAACAATTTACTCCTGTTGATCCCTTTCTTTCTGCCCTGCCCCATAGATTTGAAGATACGGGTGATCCTCTGACTATGGCCATCTCCCCAGAAATTTTTTTTTTTATGCTCTCATAGCTGTGACTGCAGGCAATGACATTAATTCAAAGAAACACCCAAAAAAACAAACATGTTTTTCGAGTTTCAGTGGGAAATTGAAATCATCTGTAAAGAGTTTCAGTCCCTAATATCTGCCACTACTCCTTTACAATAAGATCTGAGCTACAGAGTTGCATAAAACAGGACGGCCGTGAAAGTCACGAGAACAACCTGTCAGGCTGTGGATTTCCCTTTTTTTGGGGGGGGGGGGGGGGGGTCACCAAGTAACCAGGCCCTAGAGACCATAGAACTTTTTCATAGTATTTTGTGGGCACCAAATATATATTTGTGTGATTTATTTGACATTTTATTTTTTCCATCTATCTCCATCAGCCTGGCAAGAGGTGCAGCATCAGCTGGAGAAACCAGAACTCAACGGAGGCAGACCCCAACAATATCAGGATCAGACCCCAAATCCATCTCTTAAGAGTAAGAACCCATGTTGAATGTTCTGGTGACATATTGCTGCTTTATTGCCTAAATATTAACTTGAGTGATGAGTGTCTAGTTAGTCGCTGGGGGGCCCACTGTTCATGAGAATGAGGATCCTGCGGCCTTTATTTGAATGGAGCAACGACTGGGTTTGGTATCTCCATAGCTAATGGAGCAGCAGGATTCATCCCCCACTGCCTCTGCTTTAATAGAAAGCATGAACATCCCTATCCCAGCAATTGGGGGCTCCATAGAGAACAATATATCACCTGGACTGTTGTTTGGTAGTAAGTGGTACTCACGAGGTAAAACCCTTAGGTCATGTTCACACAATGGATTTTAACATAGAATTCAACACCGATTTCATGTTAAAATCCTTGTGCAAATTGACTCCAATTCATTTGAATAGGCGATCCGCGCTATAGGCCATACACTACAGTGTGGATTTTCAGAGTCAATGGATTTGTCAAGCAGAACCCCACTGGTTTCCACTCTGGCAGGTGTGATGTGGGTTAATCCCATTGATACGGGTCTATCCTGCATCCAAATGGGAGGTGAAAGCCCCCGCTGCACTGATATAGTCCTCAGCAAATTTCGAAGGCTTGCGTTTGGTTGATAGGAGACCCTTTCCCTATGATAACACTTATCTGCTTTGGGACAGGAGAATTTTTCTGTTGTCAGAAAACCTCTCTATTGATATGTGTGTGCGGTGTTTTTTTTGAGCTTCCACCATTAACTAAGGTGAGGTTCACATCAGGTCTCTGGCTTCTGTCGAACGTTAATGCCATGACATATGTTAAACAGATGCCTCTGACGGATGCGCAAAAGTGGCATTAGTCACCCCTAGGATCCCACTGTAAAAATGAATGTTTTCTAAATGCCGTTGTATAGAGTAGCATAGTCACTGCATACAACTGTATACCAGTTAAACGGAGTCCAAAAGGACACACCTGTGGCCTTTGGGCCATTCAAGCCTATGGATACGTTTAGTGTATACGTCTTTGGCTTTCCCACTTTAGTGATGACACCAAGGGTATGTTCACACGGCTTATTTTGGCACGCATTTCACTGCGTATTGCGCATTATACACGGCGAAATGCACGGCGCAATTATTTGTGCCGTTTACGCACCATGAACTATGCATGTCAATACACCCCGTGCTTTGGGATTATGCGCTGATCAGCGCGACTCCCAAAACACACGGCGTATTGCGGCGCGTACTGTACGCGCCACAATACACCGTGTGAACATATCCTAAAGCCGTGTTCACACGGCTTATTCCCGACGGATTTGTGAGCCGTATTGAGCTCACAAATCCGCCATGAATAAGGGGCGGGATGGGAGCGGGGCCGGAGCGCGGCGGGGGCGCCGCTCCCTGGCCCCATAGGCTTGCATGATCCACAGCGCGTATTGCGCCTGGATAATGTGCATGTCACTTTCTCCCCGCCCGGCGGATTCGCCGAGCGGGGAGGAGCGACGGAATCCACTGTTCTCTCATAGAGAGAGCAGCGGATTACCGTAATGACAGGGACGGATTGGCGCCGTACTGAAGCGCAAATCCGGCGCGGAGTACGGCGTCAATCCGTGCCCAAATAAGCCGTGTGAACGAGGCCTAAGGGTGACATGTACCAATATGAATGCGCCATAGTTTTGGTGTATTTTGTGCAAAAAAACCCCCCAAAAACTTGACGCTATATTCTTGATATTAGTGAACTGTAATTTACCAAAACTAGGCTCATTATACGCCGGGTACAACACATTGTAATGTGCCTAAAAAGGCGCATTACATATAGTAGCAATGATACGCTGTGCGCCTCCATAACACAATGCGCCTATTGAGGCACATTACATACAGTAATAATGATATGTTTTGCGCCTCCATTGCGCAATGCACCTCGATAGGCATTACATACACCAGCAATAATACGCTATGCGCCTTAGACGCATTAGGTTCACTATGCAAGGTATATCAGACGCCATATTTTTGAGAGGATCGTACTGCCAGGCTCACTTTACACTGATTACATACACCTAAAAACTGCTGCAGCGACGCCAATTTTGGACATGTCGCCCTAAGGCTATGTTCACACGGCTTATTTTGGGACGGATTTAGTTCCGTACTGCGCGAAATACGGCTGAAATCCGTCCCAGTCATTACGGTAATCCACAGTTCTCATAGAGAACTATGCATTCCGTCTTGCCGTATTTCGCGAGCGGGGTGAAAGTGACATGTCAATTATTCACGGCAGGATACGCACCGTGGATAATGAATGTCTATGGAGCTGGCGCCATTCTCCCCCCGCCATGCCCCCGCTGCACGTCACACGGCGTTTTTGCGGTCGAAATCCGTTCGCGCAATTACGACGTGGATAAGCCGTGTGATCATAGCCTTAGAGTACACCATAACCATGATGTGTAACGAGCCTAAGATATACGGCCTTACTGTCCGGTAGAATTTTGTATGTATACATTGGATCTGAAAGGAGAATAAAAGCACTCGAAGTATGCCAACAACGCGGCGTCTTGCTTGCCTTTCCCCCGGTGGCATGTACTGGCATTAGTGTGGTAGCCATGATTTCACATAGGAGCCTATACCCCTCTGCTTGAAGCTGTCTAAATAGGAAGAAAGTGAATGTATGGGGTCTAAGCTGTGTAAGCTGCTTTAGCCGTATGACGTCGAGACGTGCTGTAAATGGGCCGCCTAATCTGGAAAAGTGGCTCAGCCCTCGGGATCCTGTCGCCCTTTAGCACCGAGTCCCTCAGACTTCTGTAGTTCCAATTGTTCTTAGAGCTTGGTAACCATGACAACCACGGAAGCGATGGAAGAGCTGTACATTCACCTTATTAGCATCATTAGTGTTAAATTCTACAAAGCTGCACATTTGCGGTCATTGATAGTTTATTCTAGAGCTTACACTGTGGGCGACACTATAGGGTGCAGAGATGGGAGACTTAACAGGGCCCTGGTGTCTGAGGAGGCCCAAAGCCGCCAGCATTATGAATAGTACATGGTTGTTAGGTTGGCCCTGGTGGGTGGGGGCCTCTTACACATTTTGCCTGAAATTTCAATCAATATGATCTTTTCATACATTTATAAGAGCTTTCCCCTTACAAGTCTATGATCTATTATTACTAATATGTGGGTTATATGGAATATACGGGCAGTGGTTGTGGGGTCCTTCAATGGATTCTCGACCCATGTTCTGGGGAAAAAAAAGGGCAGTAGTACGTTTGACATTATGGAATTAAAGGGTAATTGCCATCTCGTAACCTACAACCATGTTGTGCATATGCTTCAGTCAGAAGGAACAGAGAAGTGGCTGCGCATGCGCAGCTCTCTGTTTCCTTCTACAGAAGCTCTGAGCACAGCCAAGTGGCGTCAGGGACAAGACGGGCAGTAATAGTCTTTGGCATAATGGAAATAAAGGGATATTCTGTCTCGTTCCCCGACACCCTGTCCTGCTTCAGCCAAAAAGGAAGTTCTAGGAGTTCTGACTAGAGTCAAGCGGTGTCGGGGACGGGAGTGGCCTGTAATATTCTTTGGCATGTTGAAATTTAAAGGGGTATTCTGTCTCGTTCCCTGACACCCTGTCCTGCTTCAGTCAAAGTGAACAAAGAAGTGGATGCACATGCGCAGCTCTCTGTTCCCTTCCATTGGAGTTCTGAATACAGCTGCGCAGTGTCAGGGATGAGATGGGAATACTCCCTTTACAGCCTTATGGAAAAACTAATCAAGAGGCACATAACAGCCCTGTACCGCAGCCCCATGGGCACTCTGATTGCCGCCATCTGGTGCTTGTTCTATGGAAGAATAGCTCTGTAATATGGGGAGTGATGGCGCATGCCAAAACATTTAATATGGAAATGGTACGAAATCGGCAGGATACAGAGGTACAGCAAAGACCACCTATAGGTGCTGTATTACAACTCTGCATAACTCCTCCTTTGTGATACGGAAGGGTGTATGGGGCCTGTGGCACACCCCCACCGCAGCTCTGGGGAGATTGGGTTTTGTGGTGCGTTCTCCCACGCGTGACCTTACAGACCGCGCACTAGTCTTGCTTGTTAACATGTAACACTTTTTGTTCATTAAACTGTCCTATAAACATTATAACGAGATGTTTTGCGCACACAGTAATAGTACACCAAAGTGCACCGCCCCGGCCAAAGTCTGACACCGCTGGTGGAGCATGAATTGTGTGGGTTTAATTTATTCCTTTATTTTTTTTGCGGCTTACAATTGACTCCATTTTGGAACCTCAAGGTTGATGTGGGTTGATTTAAAGAAAAAAAAATGTTTTTCTTTCCGTGTGTGTATTTATTTATATATAGATATAAAATTATTATTTTTTTTTTTTTATTGGATAAGGATTTCACCTAGGTGTTTGAGTCCATTTATAAATTGCATGCATGTATATGTTGCATCTCTGGCTAAAAAAAAACCCCTAAACCCCACATATAAACTACACCTGCAGCAACAATACTGATGCTACAATGTGCAAAACTCCGTACATTAATTTCTACTTGCAAAAATGGAGAGCAACCACCACTAAAGGGAGCTTAAGCCCATAGGACTACAATCAGTTTTAGTAGTGATTGTTTTTTTTTTTTTTTTTTTAAGGTCGTGTTCACACGGCCTATTCACGGCGGATTTGTGAGCCGGATTGCGCTCGCAAATCCGGCATGAATAAGGGGCGGGACGGCCCCATAGACTGTCATTATCTACGGCACGTACGTGCCGTAAATAATGTGCGTGTCACTTTCTCCCCCCGCAGCGGACTCGCCGAGCGGGGAGGAGCGACGGAATCCACTGTTCGCTATGAGAGCAGTGGATTACCGTAATTACTCCGACGGATTGGCGCCGTACTGCAGTGCAAATCCGGCGCGGAGTACGGCGCCAATCCGCGGACAAATAAGCCGTGTGAACGAGGCCTAAGAGGGCAGAGACCTCTGGCAGGATTTATTACAGATATATATTTATTTTATTTTTCCATTTACATAGCCAAGTGCAGGCATGTTGTTGAGCGCATAAGACGTTGTAAAACTTTTGCCGGAACTGGGATTTAGGCTGCTACGTTTACCCACCACTCCCATTTGAGTGGGAAAAGTATACAGCAACAAAGAATAGCCAACTTAAAAAATACCTGTGACAGGTCTGTGTCAGTAAATCCTTGTGCTCCCTGTGAAATAACAATCCTGGAGCCTCTTCTCTTATATCTCTGTGCTGTTCCTCTGTTATTCCTCCTAGAAATGTATTCCTGAATCTGTCAGCTGGGTGTGACCATTCCCGTTTAAGGGGTGTGTCCCTGCACACACTTGTCCAATCAGTGCTGACACGCTTACAATTGGTAACACCCAGCTTAGACCCTGGAGTTGATTGCTAAGCTCTTCTCCATCGACTTGAGGCCTTAGGCTTCGGTCACACGACCGGTTTGGGCGCGGCTTTCGCCGCGGTTCCCACGGCCAGGCCTCCTCCTGGCCTCGCCGCAAACTTGCGTCTCCCGACGCGGGCGCTGGGTGTGGTCGTGGCGCAAGTGGGGCGTGTTTTGGGGCACAGCTTGCGGCGAGGGTTTGCCCCCATGCAAATTAGTAGGCAGGTGGAAAACCGTGCCGCCGCTGGGGCGACCCAGGCGACACCCGGGGGCAAACACCCGCCGGCCGCCGCGCTGAGCAGAGGCGTAACTTGAAGCCTGTGGGCCCTGTTGCAAAAAAGTGAAATGGGCCCCCTTTTAGCTACAAGGTCCTTCAATTCTTTTGTTCCTAATGGCAAAAGGGCTTTTGGGCCCCCCGGCTGCGGGCCTGGTACGACTGCTACCCTGCACCCACGGTAGGTACCCCCCGCCGCTGAAATCACTGTCAAGAATTGACAGGAGAGTTCTCAAACAGCGCGGAAGGCCGCGGCCAAACCCGCGGGTGGAATTTTAAAACATAGTCCCATAAAAACCATTTTAATAAACTACCCGGGGGCGTGCCAGGCAGTTTCACCGGGGGCACGACCCCGAATAAATCCTCCTTGTCCGAGTTCGGCGGCCCCGGGCGCTGCCGGGGCCGGAGCGCTCCTTAGTGGGGGCGGCGCCCGCCGATTCTCTGACTGTGCGGCCGTTTTCAAGGGGCCCCCGCGCATCAGAGTCGGGGGGAGGCGGACGGATCATTACCGTCCTGTCTCCCCCCCTGTATTAACAGGCTCCCCGACGCCGTACAACACCTTAGGTCCGCAGGGGGCGTGAGCATCGCTTTCACCCCCCCCCTGCGACGCGGGGTCCCAACCGGGCACTCTCCCGGGCCGAGGGGGGTCCCGGGGCCCCCCGCAGACGACTAAGCAGCGTGATGACATCAGGCTGCTTCCCAAACCATCTTAAGCGCGGACCAGGCGCGGGGACCGGTGCCTCATTCGAAGTGGTTTTTTTAATTTTATTTTTTTTTAGGTAGGGGGGCATATATGGCTAAGGGGCAAGACACGGGCTACAGGGGGGCATAATGGCTAAGGGGGCATGACACTGGCTACAGGGGGCATAAAGGGCTACGGGGGGCAAGACACGGTACGGGGGGGCAATATGGCTAAGGGGGCATGACCTGGCTACAGGGGCATTTTTGGCTAAGGGGGAGACAGGGGCTACAGGGGCTTTAAATGGGCAAAGGGGGAAGACCTGGCTACAGGGGGCATATATGGCTAGGGGGTTTGCAGGCTACAGGGGCAAAAAGGTAGGGGGCATGTCACTGCCTACGGGGGCATTATGGCGGGGGGGGCTGTCATGGCTACAGGGGATTAGGCTAAGGGGGCATTATGGCTAAGGGGGCATGAAAGGCTACAGGGGCATATATGGGCTAAGGGGCATGAAAAATGGAACAGGGGGCATATATGGCAAAGGGGGGAGCACGGCACAGGGGGCATATATGGCAAAGGGGGCTTTACACTGGCTACGGGGGGCATTTGGCTAGGGGGCAGTAAGGGCAAACAAGGGAGATTTTCCCCGGGCTACAGGGGGATAATGCCAAAAGGGGGCATCCCTGCTCAGGGGCATTAACTTTTGGATAAGGGGCAAAAAAGGGAAGGGGGGGCACCCCGGGCTACGGGGCTACTACCAGTTATTGGGCAAAATTTACCTACAGGGGAATTTTTAAGGGGGGCATTTAAAGGGGATTTTTGTAAGAGAAGGGAAAATTTAGAGAAATGCTGAAAAATGAGGGTTAAGTGTTTGTTTTGAAAATTTTTCAGTGAAGAGTCGTGGCTGGGCGTAGTCGTAAAGGCGTCTGGGACAGATGGAGAAGAAGAGAAAGAGAACAACTCTTCAGAGACGTCTCCTGTGAGTCACTAAATGTAACTGCAGTGTAATCACTTATATTTCTCCTGAGCCTACATACAAAGATTTTTCTCTGTAAAAATACATCCGCAGTTCACAATGAGACGCAAAAAATTCTGTGTGAACCCAGCCCTACTCAGAAAAACTTAAGGGCCCGAGCCCCGGATGTTTTGGGACCCTAGCAACGCCCCTGCTGGGCGCGATGTGGTTTTGGCCGCGGAAACCGCGTCAGAAACCGCGGCCATAACCACGTTCAAATCCGTCGTGTGAACATGCCCTTAGGGTGCTTTCACACGGTGCCGTTTTTGTGCAGAAAAGCACAGCAATTAATGCTATACATTTTAGCACAAAAAACGCACTGTGTGAAAGCACCCTAACAACTGACTAGTCCCTGGAGTCGATTGCTAAGCTCTTATCAATCGGCTTGAGGCCTTAGCAACCGGCTTAACGACTGTCAGCGACTTCACAACTCAGTAAGTTATATGTCCCCCAGAAGGTAAGTATATAGTTTATATGTCCCCAGTAGGTATATAGGCAGGTTATGGGTTCCCCCGGACATATATAGGTAGCTCATAGGTCCTCCAGCACATTTATAGGTAGCTCATAGGTCCCCTAGCATGTAGGGGCTAATTAAAAATAAAAAACTAACAGTACTCACCTTTCCTCGTTCCCTGACACTGTTGCTGCTTCCGGTCTTCCTTCACAGGCACCGTGATGACACTCATGCCACCCGTGCTATATACTCTGGTGAGCCTGCTTGCGGCTCACTAGAGTACTCTGCGGAGCGGAGATCACCGCTCCGTAGAAGCCTTTAACTGTATGTGCGTCTGGCGCTGCTGCCATCGCCAAGGTCCTAAGCCGATACCTTAGCGATCGGTATCGACTTAGGGCCCTAACGATCGGCGGCGCCGGGGACGAACACAAATGAAGTTCTAGAGAGAATAACAGAGAAACACCACAACACAGATTATTTCATAGGGAACACAAGGATTTACTAAAACAGACCTGTCAGGAGAGGAAACAAATCCTCCTTACATTCTGTTGCTGCTATTGACCCTGCTCTCTAAGTGAGTAAATAGCCAAACCAGCTATTATATACAGTTGCCCACTCCATACACTCCCATAAATGTACAGCAGATGGTGCCAGAGAGTTAATAATATAGTATGCAGTAAGCTCCCTCTAGTGGTGACTGTAGGCAGCCAGAATGTTGTCTTTGAGCCCTGTAGATTTGAGCCCTGTCGGCTCTAAAGATATAGGAAAGAATTACTTAGATGTAAAAACATTATAGGGAAAGGTGGACATGATCTCAATGGTTTTCAGTGTTATTTAGAAAAAGTGGTCAGGCTTAAAAAAAAAGAAAAAATTCCCTACTCTCCGCATCAGTCCCAGCCTCCCTGGCATATTTACATGGCTGCCGTAAGCATGTGCCTGGGCACTCGTCTCAGCAGTATACGGGATCAGACAAGTGGTTGCTGCTGTGATCTAAGTATACGAATATGGCCTTGCTGGAGCCAGGTGACCGGGTCTGGGAGGGAGGACCCGAGCGTCAGGGATGGATGATTTGGAGGAGTTTAGTCACGGCCCCGTTTTATAGAACTCGTGCACCACCTTTCGGCTGTAGCTTTTTTTGGAATGCAATAAGCAGCTTGAGGGACCGGAGGGTGGTTTAGATGACGTCCCAAAGTCCACACTAACGCCTTGTACAGAGCACAGGGCCATCTCTGTCCTGGTTCAATCATTATGGCACAGGCAAACTCTTCTAGAACATAAAGGGCTGCAGCCCCTGCATTGAGGGGATTCTATGTTTTGCATGGTGCAATGTTTTAACAGTTCCTTTTCATTTTTAGATTTTGTACCCATCGACCTTGAGGACTGGTGGGCTGAACGGTTTCTGGCCAACATTGAGAACTGCGCCTGAAGATCCCCTACCTTTCTCCTTATTTGCACATTTTTGCCCCTCGCAGTAGTGTCCAGCAATCAGCCTATGCCTTGCAGTACCGTCCTTATAACAGGAACCTACAAGATGGACACGACAAGCTGCGGTGCTGACCACGACGAGCCGCCGTGCTGACCACGTGCCTTTCCTGTGACTGCCTCTAGGATTTGTGCTCTACAACGATTACAGTATTCAAGGTTATCTGAGAGGCACAGAACGATTAGGTCCTGGATACCGGCCATGATGACCTCCAGGCTTCATGGCTCACATAGGGAGGGGAGAATTACCGGACACTGATGGCACAACCATCATCAGAGGGGAAGGGATCACCACCAAGGTGGTACTATGCACTACAGCAGTAACTAGCAACCTGTGACTCTCTACAAGCCCCAGCATGCAAAAGGTGAATGCTGAGGGTTGTAGTTCCCAACAGCAGGAGAGCCACAGCTTGTCTATCCCTGCACTATACATTATGAATGGGGCAATCGTTATACAAACTTGAAGCTGAGTGAGGCTGATGCTCAGTCTGGACCCCGACGGTCTCACACGCACATTGTTCCCCTTCCCTGATCTTTCTGCTTGCAGTGAGCAGATCATTTCCCCCTCATCGTACTCCTGTCTGCGTCAGAAAGGTACTGGGTCTCTGATAAGAACTGTAAAACTGGGTGATGCCCACAGCTGGTCTCCCTCATGTCTTGTCCTAAAATTTTTTGGGGGGTATTAGAGGGATCTGTACAGAGCGGGAAATGTCTATTTTTCTAAATAAAATCTGTTTTGTCTGAAATGTAAAATGGTGCTATTAAAAAAAAAAAAAAATCCACATGACTTTCGTCTTCAGGAATAGGTCACCAACACAAAGTCCCTGCTCTCTCCATCTAGGATAGTGAACGTCCTGCTGGAAGCTATTGCTCTCTACTCATTGAAGACATTAACGGGCTGCAATAATAGGTGGTGGTGGGAGTTAACTCACCTCTAAATGAAGCTCCAGTCCTGCACCGCCGCCGACCCTGCTGCTCCCCGTAGATGACGTCACTTGACCTTTCAGCCAAGCACAGGCCTCAGCCGTCTCTACTTTATTTTTGAATTACTGTATATACTCGAGCAGAAGTCGACCCGAATATAAGCCAAGGCACCTCATTTTACCACAACAAAACTGGGAAAATTTATTAACTCGAGTATAAGCCTAGTGTAGGAAATGGAAAGTGAGTAAGTGATGCCCCTTCATTAAGCAGGACAGACAGCCATAGCAAAGAGCAGCAACTAGAGGACTTGGTGCCACGATGTATGATATGAATGTCCCCAGTAATTAGCCAGGTAGAGCTATCCATGTAATTAGCTAAGTAGGGCTGTCCCCAGTAATTAGACACATTACACATACACAGCTCAGTTATACACACACAGCTCAGCTACATGCACACTACACAAATAAGGCTCTGCTACATGCACATTACACACACATACGCAGCTCTGCTTCAGCTCATCCAGCAGTGATCACAACCAGTACAGCAGAATCCTACATACACTGAGCAGCATCACATGACTCCCCCCTTCCCCTCTCCATGTGACATAATCACAGGTCCTGGAACCACAATGCACTCACATGACTACCCCCTCCATGTGACATCATCACAGGTCCTGGAAGAACCAGTACTTTCGGGTGAGGTGAGTTGTACTTTGGATACATAAAACTTGTATAACATATACACTTGAGTATAAGGCGAGGGAAGCTTTTTCAGCATAAAAAATGAGTATATACATGAGTATATAAGGTACTGTTTTTATTACATTTTCAACAAGTATTACAAAAGTAATGAGAGAAATGGGGGCGGATAGAGAAGGACGGGAAGGGGAGGGAGTTATATATATCAATGATTTTGATGAGATTTGATAAAGTACCGAGAGGGAATATGTAATCAGAATTGGCCTTTGGCTCATGTTTTTATGTTAAACACAGTTATTAAGAATTTTTGATTATTTATTTTTTTTACGTTTTTCATATCAATAGTTTTAAAAAAAATCCAGAAATTCTACAGTTTTCACTTTGGACACTAGGCCTATTGAAAGTCTGACACTTTCTGTTCTGTAGAGAAAATTTTTCAGCACTCTTCTCATTATCAGCACTAGCAAGGTTACACTAAAAGTAGACACCAATCTATATAGATAACACAGGATCCACCAGTCACAATAGATGTCACAGCTCACCCTCTCCCCTCCCTTCACACTGACTTCTTCCCAGGTCACAGCATGACTAGAAAACTCTCCCATAGAAGTTAATGGGTCTGCTGCTGTTCACAGGCTCGTATGTTCATGAAGCTGCTGTAAAGCATCTCTCTAAATGCTGTTAAAAGCAGCTCAGGCAAGATGGCCGCCCCTATCATATAAAGAAATAAAAAAAAAATCTAAAATCAGAAAATAGAAACGGCTAAAAAAAATAAATAAAAAAAAAAAGAATATGTATCACCATCTCTTTTTAATGAGTAAAAATATTAGTGATAGATATACTTTCACCCTTGTCTTGTGCCATGAAAAAAAATACTTATGCAATCTGCATGGGGTCACATTGATCACATGGCACCAAACAAGCCTTGAGGATATGCATTGAAGAGGCTAAAATCTTCAAACTGGGGAAGACACAAACTGTTGGGGATATTACAGAGAACTATAGAAAACTCCATGATGAGAAGGTAACAAAGATGGATGAAAGAAAGGAGGGGGAAAAAAGATAAATGCGTCTTATTATATGGGGTGTCAATCTCAAACAGTCAGAGGGCCAAAAGTAAAAGTCGCAGACCAACCTGAATATTTAATTTAAAAAAAAACAGTGCAAATGGTTTTATATGAGACGTTTGCATAGTTACCGTAATAGAAATCTCAGCCCCGTGTAAGCTTCCCAATAGAGTCAACCTCTGCTTCTATGAGCAGCTCGTGACACCGGAGGCCGGGGCTTGGCTTCAGTGTCACATGACCAATGAACGTGACATCATCGTTGGAGTCGTGGTGCTGAACACAGCTGCCTTATGAAGTTAAAGGGGTTGTCTCACTACATTGATTCATCTCACCTCAGTCCTGTTTTCTTGGTTTCATTTTGAACTCAGGGGCGTGTTTACTGGTTTCTTTTTTTTTTTAAACAAATTTTATTGGGTTTTATCAATAAAAAATAGTCATACAATCCCCCTAAACAAATAGTAGAATGAATTTAAAATAAACTGTCCCCTCGAATGACAA